>JAGKTI010031017.1:0-11879 GCA_018397915.1 Birgus latro
TGTGGTCTTCTGACCTTTTGATTACTTCTTCTCTACATAAAAAAAAAAAAAAAAGGTTCGCTGAGCTGGCCTGTGAGTCAAATGGAGGTCTTTTTAGAACTAGTCCAGTAAATTATTATTTATTTCCCTTTGTTAGCAACACTACATTTCACATTAACGCATGACAACAACAACACTTGTCTTCCAAAATCAACAATGACATTTATACTCCAGCAACATCAGACACAATCCTCTAATAACATCATCCCTTCAATAACCACAGCAGAAATAACTCTCCAATACTACCATTTTGAGATAAAACAACGCTCCTAATACAACAACAGCTTCATCCCCTCAACAAGCACAACAATAACAACATCATTAACAACAACAACAACAACAACAGCAGCAACAACACTAATAATAATAATGAAATGCCGAGAACGTGGGCCTCGAGCTGTCGACACAAAGCGTCACTCGGTCAGCCTCCGCCAGTCCTTGCACGGACCAGCCACACAACCTCCATGGCCTTGCTGTCCTCATCAGGTCATCGTCCCTTCATGCTGTATCACTGACCAAAGTTTGGTCGAAATCCGTCTGGGGGATCAGGAGATATAGCGCCCAGAAAAGATAACTAAGTCCACCCCATATAACCTTGACCTTTGACCCTTTGACCTTATCAGTTCATCATATCCTCATACTGCATCACTGAAAAATGGTTGGTGGAAATACGTCGATGGGTTCGCACCCACGCTCGCACGGACCCATGCATGCACGCACCCACACACGCACGCACCCACACATGTGTTGATGGATAGACCAATTACATTATGGCTCTTCCACCATAGGTGGACGGAGGCATAATGATAATGATAATAAAAATAATAGTAATAATAATAATAATCATCATCATCATATCCTTCACTAATGACAGCATCCTTCCGTGCCTAAGAATAATAACATCCTTCCAAGAACACAACAATACTACTAAAAAAAAAAAAAATGGGTAGGTGACTATTGTTTAGGAGTGGGTGTGTTTGCGTGATGGGGGCAGGGGGCAGGGGGCAGGGGTTCGGGTGTGGGTAAGGTTTGGCTGATTGCTGCAACGAGTGACGATTTATGACCGTGTTATTTGGAATGCCTTTTTCCTATGTTTTCATTTTTATCCATTTCTGTTGCTTAATGTTCCTCTCTCTCTCTCTCTCTCTCTCTCTCTCTCTCTCTGTCTCTGAATAGTTAGAAAATCGGACAGGAACTGCAGGAGTTACTGAACTGTCAAGCAGCAAAATCAAGAGGCAGAAGCGTATGCGTAGGCTGTATCATATAGCCAAACAAAAAGTATAGATACGAATGGCTGGTGAAACGGGTCTTGAGTGAGTCTGAGTGCACGTCGTGTGGCCTCGGGGGAGGCGGTGGCAGAATCGGTAGAGAAGCGGCCTGCAGTCCTAATGGACCCAAGTTCGAATCCCGGCTGGGGCAGGGAACAGTTTAATGATTTGAATTTCTTAAAAGGCAGATTTTTCTGATCTACTAGATGACTCCCCGACATGTCACAAAAGTACCCCCACTAATACCAGTACACCAGTTCTGTATGAAACAGCCCTAGCATGTATTCAGTATGGACGGTGGGTGTTAACGCCGAAGTGGTGACATGTGGAGATGTAGGAGGACTACTGGACCCCAAGGAGGACTACTGGGAATTGGGGACAGGCCCTGAAGCCTTTGCCCAGAGTCAGACACGTAAAAAAAAAAAAAATGGATGCTTAAGAAAATGTGAAGTGGAAGTTAGGGAAATAAATACTGACACTGCTGGAGGAGCATATAATAAGGGATTTTTTCAGCTCGGCAGTGCACAATGATCAATTCGCCAAACGCATAATAAAATACGTTGTTACTTGGAATGTCTGCCTGTCAGATGGAGCAGTGAATTTCTAAAGCCTAAACTTTGGACTGAGTAGATTCATGTCCCAATCCTTCGGTCACTCTGATGATATAGTTGTCTTGTTTTGGTGTTGTCTTATTCCTGTTTCTGGATGCTAGCCCGTGTATTGGTGGGAAATAGGGTTATGATGGTGATGATGACGATGGTGATGAGGATGAGGATGATGAGAAGGAGGAGGAGGATTATATCATATCCCTGGGGATAAGGGAGGAACAAATTGTCCATGTACTGTATTTCCTATGTGTCATTAAATGCGTCCAAGTAAGTATAATAATAATAATGTCAATGTTAAAAGCGTAGTTCCTGAGTGAAAATGAACATAACATAGACCAAGTGTGTGGAGTCTCGTGGCAAACCTAACTCCATCACATCAGTGTACGACCACACCAGCACGGTCTTACTGGACAAAATGGTGAATATCTTGAATAAATAACTGGAATCAGAGTGAGTGGAGGAGACAAGATGATGCTAAGAAAGTAAAATAGGCTAAGATGAGACAGAAAAATCAAGATGGTTAATTAACAAAGAAGAAACGATAGGAAAGAAACAAAGCAGTGAAAGGCTGATACAGAAAGAGCGTATTAGATGGAGCGAATGAGCAAGGAGGAGAGAATTGAATAAAACACTTTTAAATTTAAAAAAAAAAAAAAAGATCAAATACAGACGAGGAAGGGGAGGGACAACAACCATTCAGTTAATGCAAAACAGATTAATGAAGACGAAGTGATACATAAAAACATAATAACAACTCCATGTAAAATCACACAAAAGAGACTGGATGACGGGGGTGATATAACGCTGCCGAAATAAAACACAGCGATGGGAGGAGACGACCGTAAACAGTGGCAGTGGAGCAGGAGATTTCAACCTGGTAAAGATAATGATCCTAAGGCCGATAGCGTGAGATTACCTTGGTCTTCATGAGCTGCAATATCCATGGCAACCAGCACAAGCATCACCATGGCAACCAGCACAAGCATCACAAAGGCAACCAGCACAAGCATCACCATGGCAACCAGCACAAGCATCAACATGGCAACCAGCACAAGTATCACCATGGCAACCAGCACAAGTATCACCACGGAAACCAGCACAAGCATCACCATGGTAACTAGCATAAGTATCACCATGGCAACCAGCACAAGTATCACTATGGCAACCAGCACAAGCATCACCATGGCAACCAGCACAAGTATCACCATGGCAACCAGCACAAGTATTACCATGGAAACCAGTACAAGCATCACCATGGTAACTAGCACAAGCATCACCATGGCAACCAGCACAAGTATCACCATGGCAACCAGCAAAATCATTACCATGGCAACCAGCATAATAATTACCTTGGCTGTTAACTCATTATTCTCTGGCCATGGGAACCGTCTCAGTGGCACGGCAATCAGCACAATCATCACCATGGTGGCCGTTTCAGCCATCACCTTTGCAAGCAAGGGAGTTAGCCAATTACCATGACAATCGGAACATAGACAACCATAGAAACCAGAACAATAATCTGTGGAAATCATAATGACCATTGCAACAACCAGTGAAATTATTAACACGGTAAATATCACAGTAACTGATGCCATGCCACACCAGTCACCTCAGCAGCCGTCACAGTCATCCCGGTGAGTGTCGGTGCCCTCAACACAGTGACACCCAACAACATGAATAGTATGACAGCCATCACACTTAATACCATGGTAATCAGTGCACTGAACGCCCTAACTACCATCACGATTATTGCCATGGCAACCAATGCAACTGGTGTCATGGCAACTACACACTTGATTCCATGTAAACCAGAACTGCCATTATATATCTAATTAGCGTAAATATGAATGCAGTTACTAATCTCATTCATATATTTTAAGGTATAACAATTATCTGTCACAGACCTACTGATATTTCATCGTGGTAAACACTGCTGTCATTGCCATGGGTATGTCAACGTTATTACCACAGCAACAACCACTATAATCACCATGGCAACCATCGCAAGTATTACAAATAATAACCAAAATACTCGATTTTTTTCCAGCTGTTGATCCACTTTCGTAAATGTGGCACCTGCGCACTTCAGCCGCGGGTTTGGTTGGTTTCAGTTTCATACCTGAAGTATCATATTTATGAAAAACAATTGTGCCTTGTATTCCAATTCTGATAAACGCTGTTTTGCATTGTCATTGTACTACACAAACAAACATGAAACGAGTATGTATCTGTGCTTCACCTAAACGGACAATGAATTTGAGGAAGTTGAATTTGATTTGAAATATTAATTGTTGTAAAAGGTAAGGAGTTGTTGCATCGCTAATAAATTAATATACACACTTACGGATATATATACTTACGGATAATATGGGCGAAGGTATCGAAGCAGTGGAGTAGGTGTGACTCACAGTTAAGTCTGACATCGAGACAACTTGTTTTTTCCCGCCTGGCCGTCTCTCGTGTGCCCCTCCTCTGTAGCGACTGTTCCATTCGCCTCCCCACTTCCACCACTTTACCGCTGACAGAACCGCTAATTTACTTATAAGGTACTATTGTCTAATGTAACAAGTGCCTAAGTATTAAGATACCTTTTATTTGCACTTACCCAGCCAAATGCGTTTTTTTTTTTTTTTTAAATACAGGGAGATGCAACAAGTCTGTACCTTTTACAACAATAAATGTTTCAGTTCAAATTCAACTTCCTCAAATTCATTGTCCGTTTAGCACAGATACATACTCGTTTCATGTCTGTTTGTATAGTACAATGATAATGCAAAACAGCATTTATGAGAACTGGAATATAAGGCACATTTTTTTTTTTAATATGGTACTTCAGGTATGAAACTGAAACCAACCAATCACGCGGCAGGAGTGCGCAGGTGCCACATTCACGAAAGTGGATTATCAGCTGGGGAAAAAAATCGAGTATAGTTTAATCATAAAAACATCATTAGCAACTCACCTAACTTTCATATATACATTAACACTAACTTTTAACCACGAATTATAAACTTCAGCTATTACTATCAAATACTCGTAAACCTCATGATCAGCTGGTGTAGCACTGTACTTATGTCGGAAGGACAGTCGGGTCTGACGAGCAAAGGTTTCAGTCTTCACAAGGATAATTAGAAATTTATCTATTATGTAAAATGCTGCCAAGTTCTTAGGCACGTTTCCGACCTTCAGATGTTCTTATTTGGGTGGAGTAGGTTTAGGCCCATAGTCTTCCATGAGAGTAAAAATAAGGTTGATATTTTTTGAACAGCGAGAACAATAGCTACTGTGAGTGATCTTTGTTGTCAGTACTAGCAGTCCTACGGTCTTGACTAACAGCTGTTACGAATTTTCTGTGTGTTGACAGAACTGAAAATAGTTTGCTATCAATATTCGTTGCCAGTATTAGCCACCTTTATTATAGTTGTGACGATACTGCAACTATTACTATTCCTATTTCTGTCTTCTCTGCTCTCTTCGTGTTTCTTCCATCATCCCCGCCACCTTTTATTGCTCTTTTCACTTCAGGCGGCTTCGGACTGAGTGACAAACTTAATAGTTTCCTGTAACACAGGAAACCATTTTCAGTGCTGGGTGGTAACCATATAACCCAATGACGAGGTGATGTGAAGCCAACTATGGTTAACTGGATGGAAATTGGTATGTGCGGCACCCATCCGGGAACCATCCCTCCACACTCTTCTCCGCACCTTGCTGTGGCGAGTTCCTGTCTCCCACATGGGAGAACTGCTCGGGACGACCCTGTAGGGACGGTTGCTTACCTGCAGTTGATAGTCTGCCCGGCCAGACAGGAGGGTATTACTTAGCAACAACAACAACAATAACTATCAGTATGACGGGACGACAAGTTTTATTAAATATATATCTCTAACATGACGGTACCACTATGTAAGTAAAACTCCACATCTTCCAATTTAATTATCTAGTTTTCGTCAGTATTTATCTTATCAACTACAGTGTAGTAAGATATTACTAAAAGAATAATTACTTCATCATATAATTAATAATTAAGTGAAGAAAGCAGAACGGTGGCAAGTAAGACTGGCTTGGCTGAGACACAAGAAAGGAATCTGGTTTCCCAGAATGTTTTAATGAAAGAAGTGACGAATGTTGTGAAAAGATTGGTCAATACAACAGCAGCAGCTATTGATGAGGTAGGTGGAGAAATTATAAAATGCAGTGGAGTGCAATGATCTGTCTGTGGACGATGTGGCAAAAAGCCTGGATGAGAAATGTTAATCTGTTGGGCGGAAGAAGGTTGCAAGTGTGACCCTGTTTAAAAGTAATTGTGGCCAAAGGAAATGCAAAAATTATCGTGAAATAAGTCTGTTCAGTAGTGTGTTAACAGTATTTGAAAGACAAGTGTAGGAAGGGTAAGGTAAATGTCAGAATATCTGGTGAGTGATGAACAAAGGGACTTCTGGAATGGCAGAGGATCTGTAGATCAAATATCCGCATGAGGCAGAGAGTGGAGAAAGCACGTGAAAATGAGTGGAAGACATACATGGCAATTGTGAATTTAGGAAAGGCATGTGACAAAGTGAACAGGGAAGAAATATGGGTAGGCAAGATGTGTAAGGAAAACTGCTGAAAGCTCTGAGGAGATTTTATGGTGGAAACAATGTATGTGTAAGAGTTTGTAGATGTTTGAATGAGTGTTTTCCATTATCAGTATTAGAGTGAGACAAGTCAGAGCAAAAACTGCAGAGAAAAGAGTGATATTGGTAATGAATGGTGAAGGGTGGAACATTTCTAGTCTGGTTCATGTGGATAATGCTGTATTAATAGAGAATGGGATCTTAGTATACTGGTTCAGAGTTCTCTTAATGTTTCCTAATGCTGAAAGAAATTGTAGGTAAGAGTACAACAGCAGTTGCTGAGAGTTAAGATATACTATGAGTGTTGAGCGTGCAATGCTGGAGAAAGACTGCAAGTGGTGTAATAGTTCCTAGGTACAATGACAGAAAAATAAATGAGGAGTGGAAGTGGATAGGAGAGTTCCCAAGGAGGTAAAGTGTGAGGTGTTATGAGGGACCTGTTGATGAATAGGGGTTTGAGTGTAGAAGCTGCGAGTGGACTGCATGAATATGTGTTGGTGCTTACAGTGATGTATCGTTTGGATATGAGACATTGGTGTGACACAAGTAAATTAAATCAAGAGGAAGAGCAGTAGCAATGATTCTGTTAAGGAACCTACAACATGTGGGCTGCGTTGGATGGTATGAATATCAGATACAAATATTTGAGAATGATGTACAGTCTTAGAATCTACTGACCAAAGAGTAGAGGAGAGTACGCTGATATTATTTGTGTACGCACGAATGTATCTAAGGCTGAAAGCATGGAAAAAAAAAAGTCACTTCTAGAAAAAAAAAAAAAAAAAACGTCAAAATCTAGTTCATTTCGAGATGCCTGGATACATTGACTTTAAAAGACTGGCACAGACGAAGGGAAATAGATACTGTACTGATAAAGACGGCTACAGAGTTGACCAGTTCCATACATGAAGGACTGACAGTATCGATTATCTAGGGCAATAGAGAATAGGAGAGGAAAGGGGTAATAGTGCTCGATGGGTTATACTTGCTCGCCTAATGAGGGAGGGATATAAGCAGAGATTTCAAAAGAGCAATGTCCAGTGAAATAGCGATAGCACACATAGAGGGATGCAACACTACGGCGAAAAGGAGAAAAAGAGGGGGTTGAAGGGAGTCAGAAACATGAGGGGAGATGAAAAGACAAAGAAAAAATGACTTTACCCTGTTTAGAAGAGCTGCATGTGCTGGTCACTTTCTCCTCCCCCACACATACATGACAGCTATACTCCACGTGGGTACGAATAAGGCTCTTGTAGTACAAAGTCAGCAGGTCCGCTGGGTTTCAGAAATAAGGAGCTAGTACAGCACACACATACTCTCTAGGAGGCAAATTTTGCGACAAAATAGCTGTAATGGGAGCTTTCCATGTTACAGACGCCAACGATACTGACAGGTGATAAAGGGCTAATAGTGTGCTGATTAAAATTAAGGAATAATTTTGTGGAAGGCTGTGGTGGGTTGAGTGATGAAGGAATTACGTTGTTGATGCAATATAGATAACAATGTTTCTTTTACCTCGGTCGGAAAAATGCGGACAAGTCTAAAACCAGGTATTCCATTGCTTCATCCCATGCGTACTGAACTCACTGCTGTGATGGATGCTGTGAGAAGCAGGTACATGTGAAGGATAGAGTCAAAAGCATATGAATTGATAGGGCGAGATGTGTACCTCATAATTAATAAATAGGAGGAAAAGAGGGGGTGAGAGAACAAGATCTTGAACATCGCTGTACTACTGATGATTATTTTAGAGGATCAACCTTTGCCATCAGCAACAGGAGCAATTGGATGACTTGAAATGAAACTTGAGAACTTACAGGTATAAGCATAGAAACCATAAGAGGACAGTTTAGAAATTATAGATCTGTGCCAGATGTGGTCTTTGAGATGTCATGAGCAATGGCAAAGGATTCATCAAAGTCCTGAAAAGAGGATGACCAAGTATCTGGACGGAATGAAAAACGATCACCAGTAGTGTCCTTAACGGAACCCATACCGACAGCCAGAAAGGTTGTGAAAAGAAATGTGCTCTAACGTTCTTCCTCTTGACGGTCTACAACAAAGTTTAAGAAATATATACATTTAAGGCATCTGAGCGATAGCGGGAACAGGTTGAATGAGAGCAATCTTCCAACAAGAAAATGTGTAAATTGACAGACAAAAATGAAAAACTTTGCCTCGGTCAGAGTGTCAGCACGGAGGCACTGTTCCTGAGGACAACAGGACACCATTAGGACTGTGCGTCTAACTAGTACTGAGGCCAGAGAAGGCATAATGTATAGAAATGGATTAATGAGATATGTATGAAGATATGCATGACAAAAGTTGCGTCTTCCCCCCCTCCCCTGCAGTCGACGGAACGGTGTCATGTATCATGAAACATCTTGCAGTGTGGTGAAGCCAGAATCTCGAAGACTTTATTGATGAGTGAATGGACGTGTGGTCTGTTTTGCTGCATACTGTATTTTAATTTTATTCTTTCATTATCCTATTTATGGATGCTTACGGCTCCATCTACAGGTAAGAAATAGGATTACGATGATCATCGAGGCAGTTAGGTATGCTGTGCAGTATATTCCTTTGTGAACTTTCTCTTAACCACTTTTCTGTTTTTTAGGTTCATAAGTTGTTTTAATCTAAAAATTATTTTCTGTGGTTTGATCTAACCTTATTAATCCAAAGAATTACAACACTTGCACTACCTGACTCAGTTACAAAGCATTACTGACGAAATTTGATTTTGTATAAACCTACAATGGATATAACAACGAAGCCCCAGCACGAGCTTCAGTAATCAAGTAACTTTCACCATTAGGTTCCATCAGTCCTCACGTGTCATCACCATCTCCAGTGTAGCGATATCGTATGAACAGTGTGATGATGTTCACCGAATTATCTAAATGACATGTATGTTCTTCTGACGAGTCGGTGGCATATCATGTAATATGCTGGTAAAGAAACCAATATCCTCCGAACGTTCCCTGCAACAGCCAGGATCAAGCACACGGCCGCACAGTCCCTAGCCCAGCGCTCTGTCCACTCCACCACCATCTCCCGTCATTTGAATAAAGTCGTCTGCTGTTTGCCAGAGAAATCCCCCAAGTGTTGTGGAGCACTGAAATGACCAAGACAAATGATCCTCGACATGCCGAACTGACGAAAATTGTATGGCTCAGGAAGAAACTGACTTTGATCCTAACAAAAAAAAAAAATCGTGCTTGGCCGCAATAAAGCAATCAAGCTATCGGACAGTGTGTGTGTGTGTGTGTGTGTGTGTGTGTGTGTGTGTGTGAAACCTCTTCACACCTCTCCTAAATTTACTCCATGGCCAGGCTGTGTAGATGTGTGTACTGAAGGGAGAGAGAGAGAATAAAACACATGATATAGGTTGAAGTCGAAGAGTGATCAGGAGAATGATGAAGAATAGTAACTACACACACACACACACACACACACACACACACACTCACACACACACACACACACACACACACACACACACACACACACACACACACTAACCCCCCACCGTTGCTGCTGAGGACGGAATTGATAAGCGAATGATTTAGGAGACACGGTGGAGTTTTGACAGGATGTGTTTTGTGTGTTGCCTTGTTATAGGGTCCGGATCAGCCCACACTCTGCCTCTATCAGTGACCCCCTCTCCCTCGCCCTCATCACCTCGCCATTTCCCTTTCTCACTCATTTTTACTCAGGTCCTCTCTCTCTCTCTGCCTTGCTCACATCCCTTCTTGCTCATTATCTATTCATTACTTTTTCTAATTCATCGTGTCACTTCCTAATTATCACAGGTATACTCTAACTCACCTCCTCATCCTAGCCCCGTCTGTGTGTGTGTGTGTGTGTGTGTGTGTGTGTGTTTTGTCTCACCGTGCCACCCCCACTCTTAGGTTACCTCTGCCTCTCCACCACACCTTTCACTCACGGCTAACTCCTTTGCTCTGCCTTGCTGCCACTTACACCGTTTAGAGGTCAATTATTCTAATTTTCACTTTTTTCCTTTCACCTTCACTCACAGCTTGTCTCCCTCAGTCTTTAATTCTCACACTTGATCTTTCTTACTTACTTTTTCTCCCTCTCCAAGATTTACATAATTTTGCCCTGTCTCATTCTGATTCTACGCCTCTCTTCTTTACCCTCTTTTCGGTATGCCGCTCATTGTGTCATTTTTAATTCCCCATTCCCATACTCATCCTTTCCTTCACCATTTCTTCGCTACTCTCAACACATGCTTACACCACTGCATCTCATTCTCACCATTCCTTCATCCTTACTTCCTCATCGATGTCATATCTCCTTTACTCTCACGACCCTTGTTTCATTCCCTCAACCTCACTCCCACCTGCTTACCACCTCAGCCTCACTCCCACCTGCTTACTACCTCAGCCTCACTCCCACCTGCTTACTACCTCAGCCCCACTCCCACCTGCTTACTACCTCAGCCTCACTCCCACCTGCTTACTACCTCAGCCTCACTCCCACCTGCTTACTATCTCAGCCTCACTCCCATCTGCTTACTACCTCAGCCTCACTCCCACCTGCTTACTACCTCAGCCTCCCTCCCACCTGCTTACTACCTCAGCCTCACTCCCACCTGCTTACTACCTCAGCCTCACTCCCACCTGCTTACTACCTCAGCCTCGCTCGCTCACCGCCATATATCTTGTCACCCTAGCGTGTCAGGCTCACAGTACGATATTCCCTTTGAGGTCATACACCCGTCCCTTCCCTGCCTCCCTTACCTTCAGCAGCAACCCACCTCCCCTTATCTACCCCTATTTCTCTAAACTCTCTCTTCTTCCCCTCCTCCTTCCCTGTCTGCTCTGTCACTTCCTTCCATTCTTCACCTCTTCACACCGCCCTGCCACCCATGTGTCTTTGCATTATCGTTCCCTACTTCTTTATCATGCATATTTTTTTCCATTTCTGGCTCCCTCTCCTCTCCTCCTCACCCATTCCATCTTTCTCTTTTCACAACTCCTCTCCTTCACGTTCATCTTCATCCCTTATTAATCCTTGTCTTCTTCATCTGATCCTCATCTTCTGCTCACTTCTCCCTATCCTTCAGTTCCTTCATCTTTCTGACGCTTCCTTCACCCCTTTCCCCCATCCCCTTCTCACCTCCCTCCCCCCTTCACCCATCACCTTTCTCTCTTTGACTCATTTTCCCTTCTAAAACCCTTCACCCCTCGCACCTCCCTCAACCTTCCCTCTCGCCACTCACTGCCCCCTTCACTTTCCATCCCCTTCCCCCACCTCCGCCTCAGTCTCCACTTTTTTCACTTTGCACCTCCTCCCACCCCTCTCACTCCTACCCCCCCCCCCTT
>JAGKTI010031018.1:0-12241 GCA_018397915.1 Birgus latro
GTAAAAGATCTGACGAAAAGATTATGACCTGTATTTGTGCTGAACTGATTATGTGTATCATTAATATAAGCCTCGTGCATCCTATTTATATGCATGATGCTAATGCAGATCGCTCACTTGTTCCTGCTCGCCATTTTTCAGTCTCTCCAAGTGAGAAGCCGAGAACCAGATACAGCAAGACTGCTCCCGACCTCGCTTTGAACAGATGCAAAGACGCTCTTGGTTTCGATGAAAAATACTTCGGCCGGATTCGTTTGACATTGGCCGAGAAAAACGGCGCGGCACCGTTTCACCGAAGGCGGCTTCCAATCTGACCCGTCAGATGGCAAATGTGCCCCAAATGTGATATCAACAGACGTCATGGTTGTGAATCGATATGCCTAAAGAACCGTAAGGACAAAATTAAATAGCTACAATGAAGGATCGTGGGTTTTTACAGCTGTTTTATAGCGGAGTGAGACAATGAACCATTTCCTCCCATGTTAAAGAGTCCATTTGGATTGGTCGACCCTAAACGTCAAACATAAAAGTAATAGTTGTAATAAGCGGCATTCATGGTTTGCCGTATTGTATCCTTCCATGTCATATTTTATTCAGTGCACTTGGAATAACTGCAGAGGATGAATGTCAATGACTCTCTCTCTCTCTCTCTCTCTCTCCTGCACAACCTATCGATATTTTACTCGGCTGGATCAGCCTTCGAGATTATAGGATCATGACACCATTAGATCTGCCCGATAACCATGTCATCTTTGAGAAGGACGTAGCCCTAAGGTAAAATATTTGCAAGCTGAACCATGGGATGGAGAGCATGTAGTAAAAATGAAAGCAAACAGCAAGATCTACTGATCCTTTTGAGGCTGTTATACGGGATAGATTATAACTAACGAAAATATTTTTTGATTAACCTAAATAACAGATAAAGACAGTTTAATGGATCATGGTAAAATAAAGCCTTTATAATATTGTGATAAATAATAGGATGCGCCCACGACCTCCTCACCCAACGGAAATAAAAGTTATCGAAATGGTTAAGTTTAACATGTAGTAACCAAACAGTTTTGACAGGCTAAATGTTAACAGTGAAGAGGGACTCGCTGAAGAGAATTAAAGCATTCAGCATTTAATACCAGACTTAAGCCAAATAAAAATAATGTTAATATCTCAAAGGCCCACGAATTTACGCAGCCGCGGAAAACCTACTGCAGCCAATGCTTCAAAGGTAAATAAATAGATAAGTAAATAAAAAACTACTATAGGGTCCACGTAGGTATGGACTTTTTCTAGCTAATTCCTAACGATTTTATTACGTCGAGGGAAATCCTAATATTCACAGAATAAAACGACCAGTGATACAGCAGAATTCTTGCACTCTTTATTAGTGATGATAATGACTTGGAAAATTAGTTTTAGTGGGGGGCAATTGCAGTAAATTTTTTGCGAATGCATTTCTTATTCTGCAGTTATTATTATTATTAGTTTGTTTATCGCCTTCGATAAGAAGAATTTGGGGTAAGATTTCACATTCTCTGCAATATTTCTCTCAAGATTTCTCATATTTCTCTCTTCTTATTTGGTTATTTATTATTCTATATTCCTCATGAACCTAATTATATTCCCTTAAATTAACATCTGTCTTCCTTCATATTTTTAACCTCTCCCATAATTTTTGTTTTTTCTTTATCTTAGCCCACAATTTCTTATTTATGGGCAGGTCACTATTTATTCTTTTTCTAAATATATATGCTTTTGCTCTTGACATCTCTGTGGGGTGCACTCTGCAACTGCTTCTTTCTGTTTCTTTTTGAATCTCTTCCACATTTCTTCATCTTCAGTGTCCAAGAACTCATCCCAGTCAATGGTTAAAATCCTAATTAGTTTTTTGAAGTATGCCTTTCGTGAAGATAAATAAGTCCTTTATGTTTCTTCACCAGTGGTGCTATGTCACTTTAATTAAACATCCGTGGTAGCTCTTACCTAATGGACTCATATCCTCAATATCACTGACAATTATACCATCTGTGCAAATCAGTTCAAGTGTGTCCTCAGCACTGTTCCCTTTAAACCTTGTAATTTCATGAATGTGTTGTATGGAGTAGCAATCTAGGATTTTCCCAATAAAAAAATTAACTGATGTTATCCTCACAAGCACATATTATGTAAAATTTTCCCATTTTACATTTGACATATTAAAGTCTCCACCGATCACTGTGTCTTGTATTATTTTATTCACATTTCTTGGCACTGTCTCCCATTTCACTATCTGGACTTCTAAATATTGATGCAAACAGAATATCATAACCTTTACATCTGATCCTTATGGCTATGCACTCTTTAGCAACATTTTCAAAAACCACATACAGTATTGCGTCCCCAGACTGATACACACTAATAGTCCTCTTCCACCCTCATTTTGCTTCAGGTTGTTTCAAAAACGTGCGTATCCTTTAATGATGTATTCCACAATATCTCTTTCGAACCTGAAGTGTTTTGGTTAATTCTAGCCTTTAATTCATTCACTTTGCTATAAACACACCCACATTATTAAATAATACCTTCTGCACATTATCGCTATGTACAGATTTACCATGTACTATAGTACCTGTACTGACACTTTACACCTTGTACTCTCCCACGGTCTTTGTTGTTCCTATTTTGTTTTGTCACCCTTCTATCAAGTTACTTGCAGTATGTATCTGTTCCATGGACCTCCCCTGACCACGTAATAGGTTCTCAACTACTCTGTTGCGTTTTTTTCTTTTTTCCTTTGCCTTTTTGAGTCGAGTTTTTTCGTCGTTCTCTTTAGTCATATCATGCGTCACTCCAACCATCCGGAATATTTTTTTCATTTTCATATTACAGTTCATACAAATTTCTCGTCACTCATTACTTCAAGGTTCCTTTCAAAAACACAAGTATTGGTCTAGCCTTCATTCAATGTTGCTCCCTTCTAATATCTTCGATATCATTGTTATAACAAGTTATGCCTATTCCGTTGAAGAGTTCGACAAATATCTGCTTATCATGACTTATCTTTTGTCCTCATTGCTAAGTTCATACCATATCTCTTCGGGAATACAATACAAAACAATGTTCTTCCTGTTTATTCTACTATGCACCCATTTCGCTGTTTCTAGGAATTCTCTTGATTGAGGACCACCACCGGCACAAGCAGATGCCGTATTAATTTTGCTTCTACTTGTAGAATATCCCTGCCAGACTTTGCTAAATCCTTTGCTTCAGTGCAAACTCTGTGACTTCCGACTGCCACTGTCCTTGTTTATCATCTATTTCCTCCTCTATTTTCCCCAAAAATTCTTTCTTTGCACCGTCCCAAATGCTTAACCTCATCCACCTGCGTTTTAAGCTTATTGCTCACCTGTGCCTCTATATCCTCCACAGTACTCGTTTTCAGTTTGGCCAAAATTCTTCTCAATTCCTTAAGATCCTCGCTAGTTTTACATTCTAGGCCATCCATACGTTCCTCAATTTGATCTTGGGTCTTACCTTAGCCCCGTGCGACACCAAATTCCCAACCACAACACTGCACATGGAGCAATACCAATGAATTGGCTGTTCTTGTTTAGTGATAAAATTCATACAGTCTCACTGACGCCTTCACATCTGATGTGGTGCCACATATCACATACATTACATTCTAGGGCCAAAACAATGTCTTTTACCTAAATTTTGCATGCCGGGCAAACTTTGTTGTTGTTTACTTTAACCGCCATCTCGCCTCCCAGTCAGCTGTCCCTCCTTACCTTCGTCGGCGCCATCGTTTTTACATTCTAAGTCCGTACTCTTGATCCTGTACCAACTTGCTTTGTTGATCTTATCTCTTGTATCACTCACTGTTGCCACAGTCACTTATTAATTCCGATATTACCGTATGCCGTTAAAAATAACCCAGAGCACTTCACAGCACGTCCGATCCACAACCACGATCACACATGGTGCATATGCAAACTTTTCCTAATGTAATGCAGATACAAACCCAAAACACATAAGGCTTAGAGGCTACGAAGTATTTATTATAACACTTCTGCGTGCTCAAACTCATCTGCAAACCTTGACTTCCTTATTTGTGTACTACGCACTGTATCCTAACCTGCGGATTCTTCGACATGCCAGGACAACTCCGATTTCACGGTCTACATAATGATACTAGGTTTGGTCATAAGTTAGCGAGGGAAAGTCCTGTGCAAACAGCACATAATTTGCAGTGTAAACAGTCCATGGATTGTAGGCCACTTTAAAGGCATTGAAGCCCCCCTCCCCCCCTTTTTTTTATTTCGTCTTAGCTCATATTTTCGGAACGGTATGGGTTAAATATAGCCTTCATAAACCCTTTCAGTGACTAAGCTTTTCCCAAGTTGAATGAAATCGCCGTCTAGCAGCAACAATAAAGTAAAATGGACGTCACCTGGATTTAACAGGTTAAAAGTTAATAACAGTTTCATTAAACACTCCATTTTCAGTAAATAAATTATTTAAAAAACTAAAGAACTTACTTTCAGTGACACTCCACTACACCGAGTGACAAATCAAATGGTTTCCAGTAACCTGGGAAACCATTTAATACGCTGGGTGGTAACCATATAAGTAAATGACGCCTGGTGGTCTTAGTGGGTTAATGAACTCCAGTCGGATGAAACCTGTAAGGGTTTCCATCTAAGGAACGATGGGTTTATTGCTCACATAATACCACACAGGGAGTGAGGCTGATCACCCTTGCCTTATGATAAATGTCAGGACTGACTAGCCTATCGGGTTCCTACGCTCCTAATGGGGCAAAAAAGGAATGGATGAGTAGCAGTAGTAGTAGAAACAGTCGTAGTAGTAGCAATATAAAAGTGGTGGTGGTAGTAGTAGTAGAAGTAGTAGCAGTATACAAGTAGTAGTAGTAATGGTAGTAGTAGCAGCAGGAGTAGTAGTGATATAGGTGGTATTAGTAGTAACTCCAGGTTCATCTGAATGTGAACCCAGTAAACTGCAGGTTGAAGCTGTCCTCCCCTGCAGTCCACTATCCCTCTATCAGGGGATAGGGATGGAGGTGAGAGGCATAAGCAGACAACTGAGTCATCCAGCTGTCAGTGCCACCACGCGAAGGCGCCCTTCTCAAGCACCTGAACTAGATGATGGATGGCTGTTGCTTATTGTAAGATACTATCGTCATGATGCTCTAGGCCCTGAAGACACCATGACGTAATACTCACCGAGAATGCGATGGTGAATAGCGTCGCGCGACATCTCTCTGACGATGTGGGAGCGTTGATGCGGAAGCCTTCCACTCGTCACTATAAATAATAATAGCAGGCAGCTGAATGTCAGAATTGGGGTATCATTTCGCAGGCACAATGAAAACCAAGTTCCTTTGGTTTGTATAAACTGCAAGTTTAGTCAGACCGTTATTGGCTGTCACTTGTTCGGGGTCTTTTATGGCACTAAAATATTTCAGTCTCCACTTTAACAACAATAATTTCTGCACTAAACAATTCTTGAAGGTATGGGGAATTCGTTTTTCTAAAAACAGTTCTGACACAATGCGTTTTTGTCCCTACAATTACAAAAATATGTCCACACGCAACACACGCACCCTGCTCAAACCGCGACTCAGTTCGAAATGACCGCCCCAAATTGGCGGGACTGTGACAACGGAAATACTCGAAGCTGATTGGCTACTGGGAATATAATTCTGAAAGCCTATTGATGATTGGCTGGAAGCGTGCTCTGCTGTTTGAAAGCCTAGATGCTGATTGCCTGGGTTCGGACGCTGTACCATCACAATATTGTTGCGCGACGGAAAGTAGTAGTATAAAAAAATGGTGAAAATTTCAAAAACCAAGAAATTGTCCGAAAAATAAATACGATATTTATAGACAGCGTATGAATTATTGTTGATAAAAGTGGTTGGATTAGAGAATACGCTTTTGAGGAGATCTTCAACGTTTTCCAAATGATCTTTGCTAAATTCATAAAATAAATGATAGACTATTGTCTTTTCATTCCAAATAGCCCTTGAGCACTTATATAAAATGTTGATTTGGTCGAGATCAAGGTATTTCAAATAGAAAGCACAAAACTGAGCCATACCATCTCATTAATGACATCCCAACGGAAAGGTTTTTTGAATTTGAAAATGCTTTGAATATTTAACTATCAATTACAATATTATTCATGATGATTGACTGATGCTCAGTATTTTACAGGGAGGTTAAAGTTCTAATATTACAGGAGGGTGTTCCTTACCTACTTGTAAGACCATGATTTTCACATGCAGATTTGATCGTGTGAACAAATTGTCGATTATTTTTCATAAATATACCTTTTGTAATTGTATTCGTAATCAGGGATTATTGGACTGTAGTTTAAACACTGCTGATAAACACAACACTGGATCTTGAATACCTGTACTGACCTTACCTACTCTGATCCAACCTAACCACACAAAAAGTCAAACCTAGCCTAAGAAACCTAACCTAATCAAGGCAAACCAAATTTAACATTAGCATAATTTAATCCATGTAACCCTAATCTAACCTAATTTCAGCCAGCCTAACCTAAACAAATCTAACCAAACCTAACCTAACCTAAACACATGTAGTGGACTGGGTTGGGAACTATGGTCACTGGTTGAATCACAATTATTACAGGAAATTATTTATTTTAATTCAATAGCTATCACCATATTTACTGGCATTGCTGTTCTTTATGGCCCCTTCAAACCCAGCGCATCATAATAACACCCCTACCAATATTCATAACACCAAAACTGAATGCGATATTCATAGCTTATCACAACAGAGATGATGGATATTAATGCTTAAGTGACAGGGTAACATGAAGGCTGCATGAAACCAGTCTATTATTGGTGTCATGAGGGAAAGACATGTAACCAAGGAATGCTGATGACAAAAGACTAAAAAAAAATCCAAGGCATCCACCATCAAGACTCAAACCCACACCTCTGCTAATCCGAGGCCACATGCTACAGCACCTATTAAACCATGGCAGCACCCAGACCTCCTGTCCTATCATTCAGAAAGGCTATTGTCTCCAAGCAGCATCACATACAGTTTTCCCTAGCCCGGTGATGTATCGGATAGGGTTACCCTCTTGTTTTAAGACTGGCATTCCTTTTATACCTTTTTCCAGTTTACAGTGCCCAGTTTTCATATTAATGATGGTAATGAGAGGAACAAATCTATGTTTCACTTGCCAGAGGCTTATTTCGGTCCTCTGCTGTCTGTCTGACATGGCCACCACGCACATGACCCTTTCTTTTCACTTATGGACTGTTTATGTAAGTCCCATGCCCACTACCCCCATATCTATAACCAACAAGCTACTCCCCACTAACTTCTTGCTTCTCAGGGAGGAGAGGAAATGTGGGTGTTGATGAGGTGCAATGGACTAGCACACTGACCTGGAAAGGTGACTGTGCAAGTTGCAGAAAACTGTCTGGAGATAGCAAGAATAGATTCTATCCATCCATCATCCAATCCTGTCACCCCAGGAGAAGTGTTGGAACCAGGGGCTAGGCAAGTTGGTCCTGACATTTAAGATGAAAGTGACCAACCTCACTCATCCCTAAGTGGCATTACGTGAGCAGAAAACCCCAACCACCCCTTGGATATAAACCTTCACCTGTTCAATCCAATTGGAGTGCCTTAATTACCCACTAAACAACCAGGTGCCAAAATTTGGTTATATGATTACCACCCAGCACAGTAAATGGTTTTCTGGTGTACAGGAAACCATTTGGCTTGTCATTCAGTGTAGAGTCAGCCACAAGCAGAAGGAAGAGGAAAGAATGAGAGAATGAAAGACAGAAGAGGGAGTGTACAGTCACCCACAGGCAGAAGTACGAGGAAAGACAGAAGAGGATGGAAGGAAAGAAGGATGGATGAGAGGAAAGGGCAGAAACCTGAAAGCAGCACTATATCGAGTGACTGGATGGTGAGCAGCCCCACCTACCACGTTACATACTGTAAAAGATCATTGGACTAAAAGAAACCAATGGCAAAATGTTCACTGTACATATTAGCATTGCACTCTAGCTCAGTATATACAGCAGTCGAGATGGACACACTGCTGCGAAGCCCCAGTCCTTTGCGTTGACTGGCCCCGCCTCGCTCTATAGTAGAGTAAAAACACGTAACCTGGATGGTAAACATTACTGTACATACAAGAGGAGTAGTAAAAGGATGGAATGCAAAAAAATGTTTAATAAAAATGCATACTGTTGCAAATAATATCAAAACATCTAAAAATATACAACAGTTGTAATCAAATTACAGTACAGGTACCTCTCAGAAACCATTAAATACAAAAAGGGATGTTAACCCTCTTAGTATGGCAATAGAACTTGAAGATTTTATATCTACACTCTGTCTTATCTTAGCCCAGATTTTTGTCCTTTTGAAGCTTTTTGTGTAGTTTAGTAGCAGAATGAGACAATGCTGTGGCCCTACATACTTTCCATAGTGCTCCTTCATAACTAGCACTATATTCTAACGCTAATCTAGAGTTACAACTCAGGATTCATGATGATGAGATGGCAATTTCAGGCCAAGTTAGAATAAAAGGAGTATAATGCTGTATGATTTTATTTATTCGAGGGAAACCCCTTAGAACACGTGAGTTAACTGAAGAAGACAATTCTCTGAAGGTTACAACTTCATCTACATACATTCTTCAGTACAAAAATTTAATATTACAATATCTACTGCATGATACAGTGCTAAGAATGTCAATGAACACAATCTCTTCAATTTTTTAATAAACTGTAGTAAGTTCTGTGGCTGCTAATGAAAGTACATGGTTAGCAGTCTCTCCCTTCACCTGGCATTTTTAACCCTTTGAATCTGGTGGTCATTTTTACCAGTCCTTGTTTCTTCCAGATGATATTATTCAACTTGGGACATATTTCTCTTACTGGAGGGGTTAATGAGGACCATATCAAACTCCTCCACCTCAAGAAGCCCCTCCTAAGCTGAATTAAACAATCTGAAATTACCAAAAATATTATAAGAAAGACATCACTAAAGTCTAGGGTTAATTTGGTCTCAGACTCCTACCTCACCTCCCTCTGATTATCACTTGACTACAGTACTATGGTCAATGGCCCAGATGCATGAACAAACTTACGATAAACTCCCACCCATAACTCAGATAACTATTAGCAGTATGAACAAAGGACATGGGAAGAATTAAGTTTCTCCTTTCCCTGTCCTTCCTGCTAAAACGTATCCAAGTTATCTGTATGAGAGAGGATTGTAAGTTGTTCGTGAATCTTGGTTCCAGTTCTGAATGATGCAAAATAATAGAGCCTCAATGCTTAACATAACTGTATCTACGTAACAAAAGCTGAAGCACTGAAACAAAACTAATGTATATATACAGCTCAGAGATGCCAAGATGTTTGGGTTTCATTACATCTGATTTCTTTTATTTTTTCTTAAAAGTAATTTTCAACAGAAGATACATCCCCCAAACCAAGGTATACTAAGATGAACTACTGTATCATACTAGGGCATTCTGTCATCAGTGCTTAAGTCCTAAAGCCCAAGGACATTTTTTTTTAATTCTTCCTACCTCCAAAAGATTTTGTTCAGCTCAGGAGAAAGACTTCAAAAAGAATGTATTAGTTATACCCTTCATTACCCCATTTATTGGGGGCACGGTGGCTCAGAGGTAGAGCATCGAGCTCGGGACCAGGGGGTCGTGAGTTCGAGCCGCGCCCGGGACTGCCGTGCCGAGAGGGGTAGCGCCCTCCTGTTACCCAGCGGGGCTATATGATCTCATTGTAAGGTCTAGCTCGGGGATTCTTTAATCCTTTTTTTTACCCCATTTATTACTAAAGGGCTTTCCTAAACTGATTACAGTTTGGAAGTAGCAAGAGTAAAATAAAAATGACTTCCTTGGGCTTAAAGAAAAAAAAAAAAAATCAGTCCAAAGAGTATCAAAAACTAACACTACAACAACAACAACATCACTGGCAACATTACATGACCTTTACTATGGCAAACTGCCAACACCTACAAAAATAGTTCCAAAGAAGGTCGGAAAAATATAATGATATCGTCATCATCATCATTAGCCTGACCATTTTTTCCCCCACCTAAAAATATAAACTGTCATATTTCTTTGCACTTAAAGTTTATGGAATATAATAGGAATGCACAGTTTTAAGCCTGGTTTGGCTGTGGTTTAAAAAAATATAAGCTACTGTATTCCCAGTGTTATCTTTCTTCCTCCTGCCACACATGCAAGTTCTCAAAGTTAACGGTGCTACACAAAATACATTAAAAGAGCATCTCATGTAACTTAACCAGTAATTTCATGGTAATTCATTTTCAACAGAAGGGGAATTGACAGGGAATAGATATATGAGATTCACATACATGCAACTCTCACTTAAAATCTCGGATGTATGCTACTTCAAAGGAAACAACTCTAAGTGAAATATCCTAAAGCTATTATCCCGCTTTTGCCAAACAAACTGGTCCTATTAACGGTAAGACACCAAGTGGCTACCAAACATATACAGCATGGCTTTCCATTCTCAGTTCAGTCAATAAGCATGAGCTTCACTTCCTTTCACCACATAACCATTAGGAAAAAATAAATAATAACAATCATCATCATCATCACCTGGACCTCCTTTCCCACTCTAGGGCAGGGTGAGGTGTAGCAATGTCCAGAGAGCTCAAGTTTGTCTAGTGCAATGGGCAATGCTTCCATTCACACATCATTCAAGCCCCCAGAATCCTGGCTCTATCTGATATGCCAAAAACTTTCACCACATTCTGTAGCTTCACATAAATGTACCCAATTGAGTCAATAGTAATAATAATAGTAATGAAAGCAGTGATAAGAAACAGGGAAGTGAGCACGGAAGTGAAAAAGCTGCTACATGACAGCATTATGATACCAACTCTAACGTATGGATGTGAAGTTTGGACCCTGTTGGAAGGACAGAAGTCAAGAGTGAGAGCAGTGGAAATGAGTTATTTGAGAGGAGCATGTGGAGTCACATGGAGAGGCAGACTGACAAATGAGGAAGTGAAGGAGCATTGTGGTGTGGATGTCACAGGAAGTGTTAGGAGAAACACATTAAGGTGCTTTGGCCATGTGGAGAGGATGCAGAGTGAGAAACTGACGAGAAGAGTGTATGTGAGTGAGGTGGAGGGGGGGAGAGGGAGGGGGAGGCCAAGGATGAGATGAAGGGATGGAGTAGAGAGGTATATGAGAGAGGGGGGTGTGAGCTGGGAGCAGAGCAGTGAAATGGCAGGGGACAGAGCGACATGGAGGTGATTTGTTTGTGGCCACCCCTTACGGGATTAAAGCGTCTGTCGATAGATAGAATAATAATAATAATAATAATACGGTAATAACAATGATAATAGTTTCATGGTCTCTACACAGACACTATTGGATATATTCAGAAAGCAGTGACTTAACCCCTTCAGTACAGTTATCTTATTTTTAATGCTTTCTTACTGTTGTCATATATTTTTATTCAGTTCTGTGGAGATCTCTTGTAGTGATGGGGTTAATGGAGACATGTCCAACACCTTCACTGCAAGGTATTTCTATCAAGCTAAATAAAGCAGAATGTGATGGGGAGAGGGAAAAAAGAAAAAAAAGTAACTGTACAGAAGAGATTAACTAATTCTTCATAAAAGTACTTGGAATTTATTTTATCAACTTGCCTACTTTACTTTTTATAAAACTATGATTATCACAAGATATTTCACTAAAGCACCCATAAAACCCTTTAACCTTTCAATCAAAAGACAGATCTGTAATTTTATTCTGCATACTGCAAGATCATTTTCATCACTGTAAGAATAATATTTTTCATGGACGGGATTATAAACAGTCACCACTTAGATAATAATGAAAGTCAGTATCATATCACATGCATTGCTACATTTCATTGGTACATACAGCAGCTTTTCATTTAACTAACAATACCCAAAACTTCAAGTCAAAAGAAAACTCTAAATACCATATGCACTGACATACAGGGAATGTATATAATGTATAAATATGCTTGACTGTGCAGTATAGTATGTGGTCACTGTTATGCAGCTTACATGGCAATGATATACAACATATATACAGTATGTTCACTGCAAGTTTCAACCTCCATAATAACTCTAAAATTCAAATCCACCAGATTTATCAAAAGCTGCTAGTACAGTGCTGTAGTTAAACGGAAAAAATTAAT
>JAGKTI010031019.1:0-12240 GCA_018397915.1 Birgus latro
AGGCTCTGGCAATAGTTCTTGCATGTCGAAATTATCACCATTATTTATGGGGTACGCGATTCACAGTGGTCACGGATCACCAACCACTGACCAGTGTTTTCAAGCGCAGGACTAAATCTCCAAGAATGAACTGTTGGATTTTGGAAATGAGAGAGTACAATTATGATATTCAGTATCTCAAGGGCAAAGATAATTTCGTTGCGGATCAGTTATCACACCCAGTTCGAGTGGTAGTCCGGTCACCTGAAGCCACCTGGCTTGGGTTGAGTCAAGATCAGATGAGAGATCGCCAGAGAGTAGAACCAGTTTGGGCAGAACTTGCGCAGTATTTAGAAGGTGGTAAGCTTCCCACCAAAAGATTGCCAAAGAACACTTTAGATCAATTTGCTCTGGTTGAAGAAATATTGTATTATGTACGTGCGAAGGCAGATGGTAGTCTTCACTATAGTCTAATAGTTCCACGAACGTTAGTAGTTCAAGCATTGCAACATGCCCACGAATTGACAGGACACCTAGGGTAGAAGAAAACTATTAAGAAAACAGAACTGTATTACTGGCAAAACTTGAAGGTTGAAGTAACTGAGTATGTCAAAAAGTGTGTAACTTGTCAAAGGTTTAAGCAGAACACTGGGTTACAGCAACAGTGGAAAGAATTGCCCCCAGTGAGTAAACCACTGGAGAGGATTGGTATAGATATCACAGACATGGTTGCTGGAACCTAGGGTTATCGATATGTACTTACTGTAGTGGACCATTATAGTCGCTTTGTCAGATTTTTCCCCCTTACAAGTAAACAGACCACACAAATCACAGACAAGCTAGGGCAGTATGTGGCAGATTATGGCACTCCCCGTGGAATTGTTCTGGATAATGGAGGAGAGTTTACCAGTCAAGAGTTCCAGCGATTTTGCCAGCGACACCAAATCACGTTATATTATACGACCCCTTATCATCCCCAAGGAAACGGAGTGACTGAGAGGATGCACAGGACCCTGAAGTCCGTCCTCTCCGCTTTATGTCAGGGTCACCCTCTATGATGGCCCCAGTTGCTCCAAGCGTGTCAAATCGCCATGAACCAGGCGGTGCATACTTCAACGGGTCAGCAGCCGTACTTCGCCTTCTTTTCTCGCCACCCTCCCAGACTAGTCAGTGCATCATTACCTTCAGTCGATGGCGAGGAAGACGAGATCACCACAGCTCATGCCCTTATACGGGACACTCACAGGAAAATGTCAAGAAGGTACAGGGATGTAGCCAATAGAAGGCGGAAAAATCAAGTAGTGGAAGTCGGTTCTCTAGTGTGGGTCAAGAAAGAAACAGTGATTCCTGGCACGTGTCGCAAGCTTAACGTAAAGTGGGATGGTCCGTATCGAGTGGTGGAAGTGTTAAGAGAAGGTAGCGGGTATGTAGTGGAAAATGTATTCACAGGTAAAGTGTTGCAAAGAGCTGCCGGACAAGTAAAACCCTATTATGGTGGGGAAGAGTGGCTTTTAGAACCAGGTATGAAAGCTTTCATACCTGATACAGAGGGTGAGCAATTACCACCACGTGAAAGACGACCTCCACGGAGACTAATCGAGGAATGCTAAGTGCCGTGTACAGATGATGTGTTAATTTTTTTTATGTTGGGGAAATGTTGTAGAGTGTTGCAAAGTTTTTTTTTATGGTTATGGTAATATTTAGTCAAGTGTTGGATAGGGAAGTGTGTGCGGGTCGGACCGTCTGATTATTGACTGTGTAGATTTTGAGTTTAGAGAGAATTTAATCTCGTGTTTGTAGTATCGGAGTGTGTGTCATGGGCGTAGCCCAGTTCGGTGGAAATAATATGTAGCTTTATTTCGAGGGGAACCGGTATCCTCTCACCTTACAGTCAGCACGGTTTGTGGTGTAACAGATACTTCAGGACCTGACAGGCGCTCGTCAGTTACTAGGTGGAGAGCTGGAAGCGCAAGGTAGTATGAATGGGGGGAGCGTGAATGGGGAAGTGGGTTGTATGAGTGCGAAGCACCCCTGGGACGATCCTAGCAGCGAGAGTACAGGTTTGTCCAGGTGAGACAACCATGTTAGCATCCAAGCAGGAGGTTGGCTGGGGCACAATTTCCACTGAATATTCTGGAGTTCATTGGTGACAGAGAAGCGACCCCCTGGGGTACGCATTTAATGCGTGGACCGACAGGTGCCACTTTTAGGGAGCATCAGATAGTGATAGCACTGTCTTAATTTGGTGTTCATAGAGTAAATTCACAGTCAAGTTGGGTAAGTCTGTTCCGTCCGCACACAGGTCTCTAGGAAGTGTAGTAGAATGTATTGTGTGAAGACTTATGATGTTTAAATTTTTTTTGTGAGAAGGGTAGACCCGTGTAATGCCAATTTTCTTACATATAATATAAGTAGTATAAGAGTAATTTAAGTTAGTATAAGTATAGTTTAAGTATATGATGTATGTAATTTACATTAGGTTTTGTAAGTGATAAGTGTGTATTCTGGACCATGTTAAAATGTTGTAAAGTGTAAAGTGGACTTTGTAAATCGTATTTTGGGCTTGATTTTATTAGTGGAAGCAACTGGTCAAGGAGACGGGAGCATCTGGTTTCGATAGAATATTACAGAAAGTTAATTTGGAACTTATATTGGCGAAGAGTCATATTTACAACTAGAATTCAGATTTTTTGTACTTGGGCTGTGTTTGCTGTATTGTTCTACTGAATAACGTTGTCTAAGAACTTAAGTAAAGCCATACTATTAATTATTGTCATAGATGACCACGAAAATTAATTTATTTGGCATAGACCTCAGTTGTTGCATCATGTTTGTGGCGCCGCGGACTCGAACAGAGAGAAATTGTATCAAACCGTGATTTCAGGCATCATATGTTAAATTGTTAGACCTATGCTATTGCCACAAAATTAAATCATCATAAGTTATATTTCTATAAGTAGAGTAATGCGTACGTGTTTATTGCAAATTCTGGTGCGATGTGATAACCTGGAGACTGTAACGTCACTGTTTGTAGTTAGAGCCAGACAGTGAGATCGGAGCGGGTGTTGGCGGGCGCGGGCTCTCGCGTGCCCGGGAAGCGTCACTCTCCAGAAAGACTTCATTGGGTGTGGACGTTTCAGGTAAAGCTCCGAGAATTTACAGTATTTCTCACTTATACGTCATCATAATTAGTTGTTGATATAACTATAATTTAAGTAAGATATCTGAGCATATTATCAAAACCCTGACTCTCCAGAAAGACTTCATTGGGTGTGGATGTTTCAGAACCGGCAAGTGGCGTTGGGTCATGGAGTCTGCGCCGGCCATTGTATGAGAGTCACATCGACCAGTGCCCGAAAGCCCTTTACACTAATTTATACACAGTCTATTCCCAATGCACAGTATAGTCAAAGTCGGTTGGTCCACTTAGTAAGCTAATAACTATCAAACAAATGTAGTATGTGGTTAAAGGTGTGTTAGAGGCGAATAGTGTATTGTCTCGCCACGTGTAACGCTGTGAGCGCTGAGTTATATACTGTAATAATCAGGATTTATGTATTTTGTTCTAGATATGTTATGTGTTGTAACCCAGTTATTTTAGGGTTAATTTCTTTAGAATGGGAGTAAACATTGTAAGACGTGTCACTGGGTATCGCTACGAGTCCGTATGAGACCGTGGTGTGGTTTATGGGAGTTACCCCTATTGAAGGAGTTTTCTATGATGCAGTCAGGATGAGAGTATTTTTCCTGTATCGTGTAGTCGGGTCAGATGATTTTAACTGTGTGGAATAGATCTTGCATTCTCTCTGTCAATTATTCTGTCGTAATGGAGACAAGTGATTCATTAAGATCTAGTAATTAAATCTGGCTTGAAACTATTTCATTTTTGTGTAATTAAGGATATTAATATAGATAAGTAAATAAGAGTAAAAATGTGTTTGGTTATAATCCTATGGGGTAGTATAAGTATAGACTTGAGTGGCCCGCAAGGCATGTTACATCTAAAGAACCACGCCCTCCTATAGAATTCTCAGGCTACAATGTTATTGCCGTAGGCCTAAGTCCCTCTTCCATCGTACGGGACTAAATCATAAATAACGTTAATTCTTTTTTTTCTCCGGCTACTGCTGAGTGGTGGCAGCAATACCGAATACTTAAATTATTAATGAGGCCTTTTAATGTTCTGGCAGTAACTGTAATCACTTGATAAAATTTAATTCAACTATTAGACTGGGTGGCAAAAATGGTGTGATTAAATAATTCATAATATATTTAAGGGATGCGAAATTTTGCGCCCCTACACTGTGTGGTGACCGGAGTGGCTGTGAATGCAGAGGTGTGTGGTGTGTGTATGTGTGGGTGGCTTGGCAGTGATCTGTGCGTTGCAAGGCTGCGTGGCTTGGTTGGTGGCATGGTGGTCAGTGGCGCCCCTGGTGGAGAGACGTGTACTGGCAAGGGTAAGGGCGAGGTTGATTTAGTGGTGAAAGGTGCGGTGTCAGGTGAGGTCAGGGAGCGTGAGGGCATGATAGAGTGGTGATAGGTGGAAGACAGTAACGAGGAGGAGCTAGGAAGGGGGGAGGCGATGGTAGCAGGGAAAGTGGTGTGTGGAGGAAAAGGGGGGTTAGGAGGAGGAGGTGGTAAGATGGAAGATATAGTGGGAGAAAAGCGAGAAGAGGGAAAAAGTAGAGGAGCATAGTGTGGCTGAGGACGTTCCGGAGACGATTGGTGATGTCTCCGGATTGCTTCTTTAACTCTCCTTTAGTTGTAGGGTGGGGGGTGATGTCAGGGGAAAATGAGAGTTTTATCCTGGCGAGGTCGCCAGATGTCAGGGGAAAATGAGAGTTTTACTCTGGCGTGTCGCCAGATGTCAGGGGAAATTTAAGTATTCCCAAGAAATAATGAAATATTGTATAATTGGTATACAATGTATAGCTGTGTGCTATGTCAATTCTCTAGGGTCGAGAATTACAAACTTCCTCAACGGCACGCAGCAGAGACTAGACGCTCTATTTGGGCTGCAATATTGTACCGTTGGCCTACGAGAAAGTTTCTTCTCCCCCCCCAACAATAAAAAAAAAATGATAATAATAATAACAGGCTCTTGGCTGAGCCAAACTCCTAGCTAGCACAACGGATTTAAGGAGTGATGCCAAAGCTGGCCTAAGTACCGGCCATGATTTAATTCAAAAGCTGTGCTAACGCAGAGTAGCAAAACTGTATTAAATAATAGAGTGGAGTAATCAAACACAGTTAATATACTTTAACAAAGCTCAAGAAAAGAACTGTGAATTTATTAATTACAAAGAAATGAATTTACGTTACATGAAATTCAAATCAAATGAGAGAAATGCACTCACTCACTCAGACACTCAGATAACGGCTAAATATTTCAAAAAGCTTAGCCTAGGAAAAAAAACAGAAAATACTGATCGGTATGGATGAGACTGTACTGTAGTCGATCACCAACAAGGGTGGGAGTTAGGGAAGACACGCCGATTCAAGCCGAGATCTGAAATAAAGAATTCACTCGAGCCTCTAGAGGCGTACGACCCAATCTTTCCGTGACTAAGAACAGACTGATTTGAATACGCGACGCGGCGCGGGTGGGAGCTCGCGCGCATGCGCAAATGGGCCCGGAGCAAAGCCTGACAACTAAAAATTATCGTACATATTAATTTGCTCCTCAGAAAATCACTGGATGTCACGATTTAACTAACGTGATTTTACAATGTAGAAAATTCGTGACATTACGCCCGTGAAATTTTTCAAATTTTACCCTAGAGTAAAATTTGACACTATGTATATACATCCTAACTCAGTCACACAAGATTCACACTGTGGTGTGTGTACTATCCTGTTACAGGAGGCAAAACAGTGTCGCCTGTGAGCGTAAAAACCTCGTATTTACGTTAAGGAAAGCAAGCTTGAGGGAAAAACTCCGAAACGACAGTGGAAGTCCTGCACTCAGGTCAACTGAGCGAAAATTCGCTACATTTACATTAACAACTAATTGTTATGTAGCGTGATGTATGTGATACACGGTGTAGGTGTGACAGTTGTAGTGTAACTGTACCTACGTGTAAGCAATAATAATAATACATATTAAGGCAATAATAAAGGCGACGAGGGCAGAAGAGATGAAGTGCCAGGGTGCAGCAGACGATCAATGGTCCTGGACATCTTCTTCACCCAGCGACTGTACCTGTGGGGATGAGTCAAGGTGGAGTATCAATAGTGTCAATGCAAGGGTTACACTAAATTACAATTTCATCCAACCAGCAATCAATCCACACACACACAAAAGAAGGTACTTTTTAGCTGAAAGTCAATTAATAGCAAATTTCGTAGGTATGTCGCCGTTATTTCCCCAATAGTTGCTTTTTCTAATCTACACTTACGCCTAATAAAAGGGCTCGTCGTCGGTGCCCTCGGCTGGGATCGTACCACGACTACCCGCCTGTCATCAGTGTCCTCAGTTGGGCTCACCGTGACTACACACTTATAGCTATACTTAACATTACAAAGGGCTCGTCACCTCGACTACCCGTTTGTCATCGGTGTCCTCAGTTGGGTTCACCGTGACTACACACTTATAATTAGTAAAGGTAGTCGAGAATCCCTATGCAACTTTGGCAGGTCACATTTTAACACCCTGCGTGGGTGTGAACACTCATGTGGCTTCTGTGTAATCTCCGGGAATCCTCAGGGAGGCCCTCAGCTCGACATACAGCACAAGGTAATTCAAACTTAGCCTCAGATTGCCTCTGCGGGGTCTCGGACTTCCCCCTTAACCTACCTTAATCTACGGTACATACAATATGCACAAGCCCTACGCTTACGACTGATAAGGGCTTGTCGTCGGTGTCCCCAGTTGGGATCGCCAAGAATGTGCACTTATAAGCTACAATACATATGTATGTACAGACCTCAGACATAGTATGTCCTGTGGGGCCAACAAGCGAGACGTGAGGTCTTAGCAGCATAGTACTGACTGGGAACCAAGCTAGTCTTGGATTGCTCAAATCTCTTAGAACAGCACAGTCTTAGGGAACCCAGTGTACAACAGACACTCACATTAATCATCATTCAGAAGGCGAGACATCAGGTCTGCGCCCACATTGTCACTTCCCTTGATGTACCTCACATGAAAGTTAAATTGCTGCAAATACAGTGTCCAGCGTGTCAACCTTGCATTAGCCGTCCTAGTTGTGCTGAGACTAGTGAGTGGCATATGATCAGTTTCCAAGGTAAATGCTGCTCCGTACAAGTAATAGTAATATTTCTTGATACCATCAACCACAGCCAAGAGTTCCTTTTCCACAGTACTATAATTCCTCTCAGCGGGTTTTAGTTTACGGCTGTGATACGCCACTGGGAAAATTCCACCCTCCAATTCTTGCATCAGCACTGCACCTACTCCGTCTTGTGAGGCGTCGGTACGCAGTACAAAAGGTTTATTGGAATTAGGAAGCTGTAAAATGGGCTCCTTACACAGCATGTTCTTGAGGGTGGCAAAGGATCTCTCTTGCGCTTCTCCCCATTCAATGGTATTTGGGGCATACTTTCGAAGCGTCTCGTGCAACGGCTGGGCAATGAGAGCAAAATTGGGGATAAAACTTCTATAATACCCCGCTAAGCCGAGGAACGCCCTGACTTGTTTCTTGGTCACGGGTCTCAGCGCTTCCTTAACTTTCCGGATCTTATCGCCCTGACACCTGCAGCAATTGTTGCCAACGATATGTCCGAGGAACTCCACCTCACTGTGCGCAATCTTACACTTGCTAGGTTTCACAGTCATGTTGAAACTCTGGAGTCTACTGAAGACAATTTCCAAGAGTCTGAGGTGCTCCTCCAACGTGGCATAATGGACAAGGACATCATCAACAAACATTTCTACTCCTGCGATACCATGGAGCACCTGTTTCATGGCTTGATTAAATACTGCTGGGGAATTGGTAAGTCCAAATGGAAGGACTTTGTACTGGTACAAACCCCTAGGAGTAGCAAAAGCGGTGAACTGACAACACTCGGGATGAAGGGGAATCTGGAAAAATCCCTTCGCTAAATCGAGCTTTGTGAAATATTGTGACCCTGCCAGCTTGGAGAAGATGGCAATATGGTCACCCATTGGCTCAGCATCCACTTTAGTAATTGTGTTTAGCCTCCTATAATTGCCACAAATCCTTACTCCTCCATCCTTCTTGCGGACTACTACCATTGGACTGCAGTATGGAGATGAGGACCTTTCAGTGATACCTGCAGCCTCCATGTCGGCAATTTCCTTATCTACTGCGTCCAGTAGTCGCATGGGGATTGGATATGGCTTAACTTTTACAGGAGTATTGCTGGTCAACTCAATCTTGTGACACTCAACCTTTGCGAGTCTAGGCTGGTCAGAGAAGACACCAGCATACCGACAGAGCAGTGACCTTATGACATTTTGGTCATCTAATGCTAAGTCAGTATTAAGTAAGACATCTCCAACAGTCTCCTCCTGCCGGGACTGAACGGTTAAGGGCCCGTCGTCAGTGTCCCCAGTTGGGATCACTGTGACTGCCCCAGTATCTTCTGATGGCTGGTCACTGTCTCTTAGAACAGGAAAGCCAGCTTCCTCAGAGTTTGGCTCATAATACGCCTTTAACATATTAATGTGGAATCTTTTCCGAAGATTCCCCATCTGGATTATGTAGTTGAGGTCTGAAACGCGCTCTACTACATCGTATGGACCCTTCCACTGTGCCAATAACTTGTTCTGGGCAGTGGGGAGTAATACCAGGCATTTATCACCTGGACTAAACTTCCAAAGTTTTGCTTTCTTATCATAATAAGCCTTTTGAACTTCGCGCGCCTTGATCAATTCTTCCTTAGCTAACTCGCATGTCGACTGGAGGCGGTCAGCTAAATCAAGGACATAGGTGTAGGTGGTCTTAACTTCAGGGTCGGGTTCTTCATCGTCCCATAACCCTCGAAGGACTTGAAGTGGACCACGGACCGACCTTCCATACACCAGTTCAAAAGGTGAGAACTTCAAAGAGTGCTGTGGGGCTTCTCGATAAGCAAAAAGAAGAGGAGCAATGAACCGTGGCCATTCCTTTGGCTGTTCGGCGGCCATACGCTTCAACATCTTCTTGAGAGTCCCATTGAACCTCTCACACAACCCGTTACACATGGGGTGGTAGGGCGTTGTTCGCAAGCCTCGGATTGATAACAACCTGAATGTTTCATTCATCATTGCAGAGGTGAACTGCGAACCCCGGTCGCTTAAGACCTCCTTGGGAATACCTACTCGGCAGAACACCTCAATTAATGCCTCTGCAACAGTGACGGCCTCTATATTCTTAAGGGCCACGGATTCAGGCCACCGTGTGCTGAAATCAACGATAGTGAGGATATACTTTGATCCATCACTAGCCCTAGGAGTGATGGGCCCAACAATGTCAACTGCTACTCTCTCAAACGGTTCAGAGATTATAGGCAATGGCTTCAATGGCGCAGGACGGACACGCCCGCGGTCAGTGGTACGCTGACACACATCGCAGGAACGCACTAGCCTAGTTATTTCCTGTCCCATTCCTGGCCAGAAAAAGTCAGCATGGATGCGGTCAGAGGTTTTCCTTTGGCCCATGTGACCTCCCATCACTGAACAATGGCCCAATTCAAACACTGCTCGGCGATACTTCGCAGGAACGACAAACTGCAGTCGAACCTCACCCTGGGGTGTTTGTGACTCACGGTACAGCCGTCCTCGCTTACGAAGGAACCTGGCTCAACCACCCTGTGAATACTTCGTCACATTACCCTCCAGTCCTACGCACTGAGGCAAGCGTCGGGTCAGACTGTTGCTCTTGGACAACGTCTTGACTACGTATCAGATCTTGCGGCGTTGCAATGGTCAACGGGGTGACACGGTTTGGAGCCTTGGCCATGGCTCGTGTTACTGCAGCAGCCGAAGTCTGTGTAGCAACGTCTACGGCGCAACTATTTTTGACGCCTGGAATGTTACCTATGATAAGGTCAAACAAAGGTTCTTGCATGACAACTGCAACTGTTGAACCTGTGTAAAAGGGAGATGCTACCTGGATACGTGCCTCAGGGAACAATCTCACTGATCCATCAATAAGTCTAACTTGGGTGTGCCTACCTGTGTACTCCTCGGGTCGAACTAGACTCTGCTTAATGGAGCAACCTGAGGAACCATTGTCCCTCAGAACATTTACAGAAACTCCTCCTACAAACCCTGGCTGGACAAGAAAGGCACCGTTGCCAGTGAATGAGTCAGAGGAGGCAGTAGCTAGTCATTGATGAGACTGAGGAGCGTACGATGCGGCAAACGTAGTGCCCTGTGAACTATATATCTTAGGGGTCGTACCCGAACTAGATGCATGAGGAGCTGTACTCACCATCTGGGGAGCAGGAGCACTGACGGCCTGTGGAGGAGAGTTCACCGTCTCAGGGGGACTAGTGAACTGTGAAGGCAGAGCTGTGTTGGCGGGACCGGCACCATCGTGCGCTTGTTGAGGAATAAAGGCTGCATTTGCCTCCTGCCTCCGATACACTAGGGCTGGTGTCGAGAAGGTTTGACCCGGTTGGCGATTGCGTGGTTGATACTGCTGTTGCTTAGGGTACTGTTGCTGGGTTGGATACTTCTGCTGGTTAGAGTACTGCTTGTACTTCTTCCAGTCCAGTTTCTGCGTATTCTGCCCCTGGTCCTTCTGCGGTTTGTTTGGACCCTGACCATTATTTTGAGAACAGCCTTGATGCTGGGGTTCAGTCTGAGATTGCTTCCCAGACTTAACAGTATCTTTCTTATTCCATGGCTGTTGCCTACGAGTTTGGTATCCGTACGCAGTAAAGAAAGCATCAGCCTTCTCTACCATTTCGGAGGCGTCCTTCACTTTGGACATCTTTAGCTGGGCTACAAGCTCAGCAGGCCACGACTTTTCTAGCTGTGTACGCAGCACGAGGTCAATCACTCCCTCTCGTGTGCTGGGAGTCTCGTCCTTCTCCATCCACTCGCCCAAATATGCCGTGAGACGGTCGAGGAACTGAACGGCTGTCTCCTTTTCCTGGAGACGCGCCTTCATGAACTGACTTTTAGCATGATCGACAGTAAGACCATACGCTTTGATGAGTGCGGTCTTCATCATCTCATACGTGAGATTCTTTCCACGAATCCTGTGGAGAATGTCGAGGGCGGGGCCTTCAAACAGGCTAAGAAATTGTAAGCCGCTTAGCTGCCTCATCCAGATCGTACAGGTTTGTCGTGTCTTCGAAACGAGCTATAAATGGCTCGATTCGCTCGCCTTCCTTGTAAGAGGGAAGCTTAAGACGTGGAGTTGCTAGAATAGGTGCTGGGAGAGCAGTAGAGGAGCTTGAATTGGCTGCACCCGGTGTGCCTGAAGCCATGGAGTCTTGCTTAAGCTTAAGCACCTCCAATTCGTGTTCACGCTCTCTCTCTCTCTCTCTTCACGTTCACGTTCACGTGCTTGGCGGTCGTGTGCACGTACTTTGTCTCGCTCTCGTTCCTCACGCGCTTCACATGCCTCGCATTCAACACGTTCCTGTTCACGTGCTTTGTCTCTCTCCTCACGTTCACGTCGTTCTTCGTACTCCCGCTGCCATTCGCGCTCCTCCCGCTCCTTCTCTTTCTGCCGTTCTTCATACTCCCGCTGCTTTTGACGTTCCTCGCGTTCGATTTTCCGCTCTTCACGGGCGGCATTTTCACGTTCTTGCTCGTGATTGAAACGCGATAGGACATAATCGCGAATTTCCTGGGGGTTAGTGAGCCCCATTTCTTTTGCCTCTTGCATGAATGTACTGTGCTCTATCGTGCTTGGTTAAGACTGAGTGACAACTGAGACTGAGTATGAGTGAGTGATTCGGTAATAATTTAGGCTAGAAGTTTATCCTGGTATGAGGTCGCCAGATGTCAGGGGAAAATGAGAGTTTTATCCTGGCGAGGTTGCCAGATGTCAGGGGAAAATGAGAGTTTTACTCTGGCGTGTCGCCAGATGTCAGGGGAAATTTAAGTATTCCCAAGAAATAATGAAATATTGTATAATTGGTGTGCTATGTCAATTCTCTAGGGTCGAGAATTACAAACTTCCTCAACGGCACGCAGCAGAGACTAGACGCTCTATTTGGGCTGCAATATTGTACCGTTGGCCTATGAGAAAGTTTCTTCTCCCTCCCCCAACAATAAAAAAAAATGATAATAATAATAATAACAGGCTCTTGGCTGAGCCAAACTCCTAGCTAGCA
>JAGKTI010031020.1:0-12240 GCA_018397915.1 Birgus latro
ACCTTCCTTACCCAGACTCTACCTATACCACTTCCAACCTATACCTCACGTATTTGTACAGTATCTGTTCATAATTTGGCACTTTTTTCTGGTCACTGAGGTATATTTTGAAATCTAAACATACATAGGGATATGAAAAGTAGTGGTAATCACCAAGAAAACTATGCAGGAAAACCACTGAAACCTATACATTACAGTATGTACAGTACCCCTCCTTATTTTGGTAGTGTTGTCAGGTCATTCTGGCATATTTTGACATGAAAACATACTTAGGATTATCCAAAATATTTTTCAGCACCAAGAAAATCTTGAAAAAAAAGTAAAAAAAAAAAAACACTGTCTATCTATTGCCAGATGCCATAATCCTGAAAACCAAAAAACACCCTACCTAAACACAACTGTATGTACAGTACCCCTCTTTATTTTGGCACTGTTTTCCAGTCATTCTGACATATTTTGACATCAAAACATGCATAGGCTTATCCAAAATAATTTTCAACTCCAAGAAAACCATGAGAAAAAAAACAACACTATCTGTCTATCTATTATCAGATGCCATTTTCCTGAAAACCAAAAAACACGTTACCTAAACACAAAAAACACCCTACCTAAGCACTACTATATGTACAGTACCCCTCCTGTTTTTGGCACAGTTTTTGGGCCATTCTGCCATATTTTGACCTCAAAACACACATTGGAATATCCTAAATAAATTTTAGCACCAAGGAAACTATGAAAGAAACCTAAAGTTACGTGCCAAAAAACATTCGGTTGGGATACTTACCACCCAGTGCACCACCTCCAGGCTTCGTAATCTGCCATCTCCAGCAGGTGTAGAGTTGTCTTGTGTGGTCCAGTAGCAGACAGTAGCAGAGTATGTAGTGGAAGTGAGCTACAACATAATAGGTATCGTGTAGGATAATATCAATTGAGGAGTTAGCTAGAACTACTCCTGTTAAACCTCCAACTGTAAATATGAAAATAAATCCTAATCTTCAGCATATAGAAGGTCTGTAATTAATTTGTGTTCCGTGAAGAGTTCCTAGTCATCTAAAAAAAACTTTAATTCCAGTTGGTACTGCAATAATCATTGTTGCTGACATAAAGTATGCTCGGGTGTCCACGTCCATTCCTACAGTAAACGTGTGATGAGCCCAAACTACGAATCCAAGAATACCAGTAGCTAGCATGGCATAAATAATTCCTAGTCTTCCGAAGGCTTCTTTTTTCCCTGATTCTTGGCTAACGATATGAGAAATTATACCGAATGCGGGTAGAATTAAAATGTATACTTCAGGGTGACCAAAGAATCAGAATAAGTGCTGGTAAAGGACTGGGTCTCCACCACCTGCTGGATCAAAGAAGGAAGTGTTTAAATTACGATCTGTCAATAGCATTGTAATGGTTCCAGCTAGGACTGGCAGGGAAATTAAAAGTAAGATTGCAGTAATAAATACTGATCAAGCTAAAAGTGGTATACGGTCTATTGTTATTCCGCGTGGTCGTATATTAATAACTGTAGTTATAAAGTTAATTGCTCCTAGGATAGAGGAGACCCCAGCTAAGTGAAGAGAAAAAATTCCTAGATCAACAGACGCTCCGGCGTGAGCGATTTCTGCTGACAACGGAGGGTAAACAGTTCACCCTGTTCCAACACCTCTTTCTACTATTCCCCTAGTTAAAAGTAGGGTTAGTGAGGGGGGCAGAAGTCAGAATCTTATATTGTTTATTCGCGGGAATGCTGTGTCTGGTGCTCCTAACATAAAAGGGGCTAATCAGTTTCCAAATCCTCCAATTATATTGGGCATATCTATAAAGAAAATTATGATAAAAGCGTGAGCGGTTACGACTACGTTGTAGATTTGGTCGTCTCCAATTAGTCTTCCGGGTTGACCTAGTTCAGCTCGAATTACTAATCTTAAAGAGGTTCCCACTATTCCAGCCCTGGCTCCTAGAATAAAATATAAAGTTCCGATATCCTTATGATTTGTTGAGAAAAACCATCGTTGCATTTAAAATCTCATAGTGGAATTGTTAAGACATTAGATTGCAAATCTAAAAATGTGAGTATTCACTGAGATTTGGTGTATATGTTAGTGTATAAGCACGAGAAGTTTTGATCTTCTAAGATAAGGTGAAATTCCCTACCATATATGGTTTCATGCTAAGCATCTAAGTATTTGTTAAGGTTAAAGGTTTTAAGTTAATTAAACTAAAAGCCTTCAAAGCTTTCAATAAAAGTAGAAATCTTTTAAACCTTGAGTTTAATGAAGGAGTAATTAACTCACCTTTAGATTTACAGTCTAATACCTTCAAGTTTCAGCCACTTCATTCTAAAATGGCAGATAAATGCCTAAGATTTAAGCTCTTATCATGGAGATTTTGTTTCCTTTTAGAATTTTAGTTTTTTTTAGTATAGTTTAGTATATGTGACTTCCAATTACAAGGGCTAGAAAAGTAGCTAGAAAAAACGGTGCTTATTTTATCGTTTATTACAGCTTTGACTTTGTTGATTAGATGCGCGGTTATAATTTTAGCTTCTATTTTAGCTAAAAAAAAAACAGTTATGGACCGAGAAAAAAGTTCACCCTACGAGTGTGGGTTCGATCCTAAAGGTTCTGCTCGGTTACCATTTTCTTTGCGATTTTTTGTAATTGCTGTTATTTTTTTTATTTTTGACGTAGAGATTACCCTTATTTTTCCTGTTGCTTACATTTTAGAATTATCTAATGTTTATTCCTGAAGAGGAGTTGGGTTATTTTTTATTTTAATTCTTCTTTTGGGCCTCTATTATGAGTGAGCACAAGGGGCTCTTGAATGAAGATAGTTTATTTTGTTTACAAGGTAGGCCATAGTTAAAAAAAAAAAAAAATTGATTTGCATTCAAAAGATGTCCTTTAGGACTGGCTTAATTTATGAGATTTAGGTTATAAGGGAGACTTCTAATCTCTGCTTAAAGTGGTTAAACTCCATTTATTTCTCTTATCTTATACAAAATTATTAGCTTTTAAATAGTAAAAAGTATCTTAAAAGATTTTTTTACAACTACGTTCAAAACTTGCTCCAACTTTTTTGGGGGTGTGAAAAAAAAAAAATTACATAGTAAAATTCTTCTCTTATCCTGGCTAGTTATATGTATACATATACGCTCAACGAACTTTCATACTGACTGACACAGGGCTAAGGAAGACACGGAAAGAAAACATACTTAGTCGAGAGAAGGGAAAGCTCCCTAATATTATCCCCCCTCAAGATTCGGAAGGGAATCGTTCAGGAGTAAAACTTCCCACTAAGAAGCACGAATATATAAGAAGAAAGGCTAGAAACTTATACAGGAAGTTCCACGCGGTCATATCTTCAATGGAACGGGGTGCGGCTTGGCCTGTGGGCTACGCTACAGGAGCCTTACCTCTAGATTACACTCTATAATGATCTACTAAAATGGTTCTTGTGCCAGTACTTCAGGTGATTATACAGGAGGTCTGAGTCAGGATTTTCTCATGAATACATAGCGGCCCCATTATAGCTGGTTAGTGTATTGGAAGTGTTTATATTTTTCACTTTGTTTTATCAAAGTTGGGCTGAATATATGTAAAAGTTACTATTTTTTTTTATGGTAAAATTTGTCATGTGTGAATATGTGGGGTTTTAAAAATGGATTTTAAAAAGTTGTAGTGATTTGGAGAGGAGCGGCTTTGAAAAAATAAAAAATAATTTTGAGATCCCAAAATTGCTTAGATCAAAGTTACTGTGTTTTTTTGTTGTAAATTTGTTCACATAATTGAAAAAAATAGTTAATTTTGGTTAAAACAAAATTGCTTTTCCAGTACACTAATCAGCTACAGTAGGGGCCACTATGTATTCATGAGAAAATCCTGACTCAGACCTCCTGTATATTAACCATAATTACTGGCATAAGATCCATTTTAGAAGATCAGTTATGGGGCCGATCCAGAGGTAAGGCTCCTGTGGACCCTGGGAACACAGCCGTTGAGAGCATGTGTGAAGGGGTCCACAGGCCAAGCCGCACCCCCCTTCCATAGCAGATATGACCGCACAGAACCCTGCAGTATAAGGACCTGATCTCATTCGGCGTGTATACGTATGACCCTAGTTCGTGTATATGGTATTGGAAAGATAAGCAGGACCGATAATGGAAATGTCTGTTTAGGAGCGATTACAAGTGGGTCTGGCTGTCACTCTACATTTTCCTTGATCTCTGTGTCAATTCGTACATAAGGCGATATGATATATAATTATATAACAAGGTGAAATTTCAAGGGAGAATCGTTGTGACCAGACGTTTTACTTCACTGCTTTCGGCCACTGGGGCGGCCGGACTGTTCTTTGAAAAGAATTGTATAAAATGTAAGTTTGATTCTTGCTTTGAGTCTAGAAACTCCTTCTTCTTGCCATCCTCAACCTGCCAGAGGTGGGCAATGACCAGTGATGTCTTGTGTGGTGGTGGTGGCCTACCCATCTCAGGAGACTCTGAAGACAGCCGCAAACTTACATCCAACGGAGACTCAACGGCTGTCAACGTGCTCGGTTGCAGGTCCAGAGGTGAAGGTGGGAAACGAGCTGGTGGTGGTGGTGGTAAGAATGAGCTGGCATTCGTGGTGGTCACAGGCTTGAAGAATGAGTAGATCCTTGTCTGGCGAGAGGACCAACGATTCTGCCGGAGGATGACGGCGTCCTGGACTGCCCGCAGCTCCATCACCAGGTGGATCGGCACCAACTCCCTGTCAAAGTGAGGGTGCTCGGCATACTCTAGCACCCCCTCCAGGTAACCACGGAGGACAGTGAGACAAGGAATTGGAGGAGTTGTGGAAGACTGCGAGTCAGGGTCCTCATCCTTGTCCTCATCGGTCCGGCTGTCTCTTCCATTCCCACTGAGGCAGCAGCAGCGATCTCATCATCATACATGGTCTTGTAACCAGGATCACCGCCGTCTTCATCCAGCCAATGCTGCACGTCATCGACATCCACCTGCTCTCTTGGTGCTGTAAGACAACTGTGAAAATCATCCATGTCCAACCCCTCAGAGTCATGCTTGGCATCGATTCCCTGCAGGAGACGAGACCAACTGCTTTTGAGGGTTTTGGCGGAGACTTCTTTCCATGCGTTCACCCAGTTGAACACTGCAGACTTCAGGTCATAACGCCAAAGATTCTTCTGGGTCTGCTCCCCACGTGTGTCCTTGACCGCATCCTTGTCCTCCAGCACCGCCGTCACCTCATTCAGGAACCTCTGTTGAGTACAGTCTCTTTGCCGCCCCTATTACACCCTGGTCCATTGGTTGAATTAGAGCAGTTGTTTCAGGTGGCAGAAACATGCACCTAATCCGCCTGTCAAAAGCAACCAAATCCTTCTCAGATGGATGCGTGGGGGCATTGTCCAGGAGCTGGAGTGCCTTCACCTGGTCATGAGCAATTTCAAGGACCTCCGTTTGATAATTGAGAACCTCCTTGATGAAATGTCTTTGGAACCAATCTCTGAAGATCTTAGTGGTAAACTATGTGGTTTTTCAACTTCAATATCTTCCTTTTAGGTGCATAGGTCCTCTTTTTTATTGATCACTCCTTAAGCGCCATGTCACATATCATTAACCTGTGTTGCTTCACACACTCCTCGTCCCCTATAACTTTATCGTCCTTCACTAATTCACTAACCTCCTACCAGCCCTCCTGATCAGGAAGTAGAGTATCTGATTGCTATTTCCTCTAGACACATATGTAATCAACACACTGTATAGGTATACCCCCAGTTTAACAGTGCAATTGGTTAAGTAAAAACCCATCATTAGGCGGGGTTTCGTATCTCGGGGTAGCTTTAACATGTAAAGAATAGTGATGTGTCTTTTAGCCTTGGGTTTCCTCCCCAGCCAAGTCCTATTTCCACCCAGATGAGTCCAAAAATAAGTTTAAAGCCAATCTAGATGCCCTAACAGCTGTAAAAGAAGCTAACCAAAGCCTGACGCCTGTTAATAACTCACTAAAATCAACAAATAAAATCTGAAAATCGTCAAATATGGAAAAAATCAGACTTAGTAAACTGTACTCAGAATTGACAGTGTTCACCCCCCCCCATAACCAAAACACATCAGTCCAAGTCTAAAATCAGTTTATAAATCAACCTGAACACAGTTTTAGTCTGAAATATCATCAGAATCGGGGGGGGATCGTTAAACCAGGGTTTGGCCATCGTTAGGTGGGCTATGATGGTATTTCAGCCCCCATTGCTAAGCTGGGGTATTGCATCTAGGAGTATCTTATATCAAGGTACAGTACATACACCCCCCTAGTAAGCGAGCTCCGAGTATGCAAAACGCCTAGTGCATGAGGACTTGTTTTTATTTTTTTCAGTAATTTTCAGTATTTTCCTAACCAGAGTATGTGAGTCACACCCACATGACGCGAAAAAACTTCCTAAAACCACTGTTTTCCGGTATGAAGCCCAAGTTCTACACCTGCTTCTCCACTATGCGCCACCCTCATCACTCATTTCTATAATAACGTTTGGATTCACACGAATAACGGTTATTTCACAAATGCCAGGTTGTTATACTACAAACCAGTGGAGGTAGAGGGGATGGCGGCAGGCGAGTCAGGGGAGGCGGTGAGGGGAGCATCTTCCATCTCCTCGCTACTGCTCACATTTTCAACAATTTTTTTCACCTCTTCTTGTTTGTTCATTTCATTCCTCATCTTGTTATGGACATAACAAGATGAGGAATGAAACAGACAGACAAGAAGAGGTGAAGGAAATTGCCAAGAATGTGAGCAGTAGTGAGGAGGAGATGGAAAATCCTCCCCCCACCACCTCCCCTGACTCGCCCGCCACCGTCCCCTCCACCTCCGCTGCCCTACCTAACTCACCAGCCACCTCCCCCTCCACCTCCAATAATGTCTAATTGGTGCCATTTTCTGGCACAAATTAGACGTTATTGGTGAGATCCTACTGTACTGTACTATATATGTCTTAGATATTTTCCCTCAAACAGGTCTATAAGGTCACTGATAGAGGGGGGGTGCCACCCATATGTTAATTTTTCCCATTAGTTTATGCATTCCTAGTAAGTGAGCACTTCTGCCGCCCATATAGGCGCGTACTGTGCGTGCCTACTGTATACCTGTTCTCTTTTTTTTCCTAAAATGTGTCTTGCACACAGTCATGTTCATTGCTTCCTCAAACTCAAGTATTCTTTCCCCTTTCTCATTTCTTGCACCATATGCACATCCCTCATGTACTCCTTCATATCCTTGAGCTACATCACATACATGACCATTGAAGTCTCCATCCCAAAATTACAATCTCATCATCCTCCATACCACTTACTACACATAATAAGTCATCCCAGAATCTGTCGTTCTCTACCTCAGGAAGCCAGCCTGTGGAGCAGATGCCTATTTAAATGAAAACTATCCCGCTGAACAAAATTTTCCCTACAGTAAAACCTCGATATAACAGACTTCAATAGACCAGAATTCATTTTTATTGGGTTCAAGGAGCTACCGGACTAAATTCCTATATACCAGTAAAAGTCTGGTGAAACCAGAAGCAGTCCAGACTACCTGACCACTTCAGCTATGTTCACCACAATAAAGTAAATAAAAGACTTGTTTATTAGTGTACAGTACAGTATTATTATATACTGTATATTATACCATTTGATTAATGTAGTGAAGTTATAACAGTACAATACCACAGTGGTAGTCAGAACAGTTTAAAGACCGTTCATGCGATCCGGACTAATACTGTATCTGATATATCGGAAAAAGTCTGGATTAGCAGGGGAAAGTCCGGGTGTCGTTTTTATCGGAAATTCATATTTTTCGGAATGGTTTGGGCCTCAATTCAGCTGTTATAGTGAGGTCTTACTGTACTATTATCCTTTCACTCCCTCTCACTACATTCATGACATATTCCGCCCATTTCTCCATAACCAACACACCCACACTACCATATCCATTTGCCCTACTTTGCCAAAATATTTTGTATTGATGATGAGATGGAGGGATGGAGTGGAGAGGTATATGAGAGAGGGGGGTGTGAGCTGGGAGCAGGGGAATGAAATGGCAGGGTCAGGGTGATGTGGAGGTGATTTGTTTGTCGCCACCCTTTATGGGATTAAGGCGTCTGGCAATAGATAGATGGACAATCTCTCCCAGGAGTCATTTTAGCTGATCCTCCCTTTGCAGTATCTAACTTTTTGCAAGATCCAACCTCCTACTCATCGCCTCCACTACTTCCCCCAGCTGTACCTCTCAAACTTCCCACATTCCATGATGCCACTCTGATTCCCTTGGGCAATTTAGGTTTCCCAGGCTTGCCTTGATTTTCCTTTGGTCCCTTAATTGATAAAAATGAAAATAATGGGAAGAGACAGACCACAGGCCCTGGCCACCTGCACAGTCCCAAGTCCAGGCCTGGGATCTGGGACCCACAGAGGGAGAGAGAGAGTCATTGTCGTCGTCATTGTCATACCTCCACCCCACCCCGCTCCCACCCTCCACCCACCAACCCATAGAGGGTGAGGTAGGTTCCAGAGACTAAGAAAAGAAAAAATATATGGTAGATCTAATCAGCAGTGTGGCCAGTGAAATGGGCTAGACACTCATTTGCTCATCATTAAATCCCTTGGAATCCCGATTCAACCTTATAGCCATAACCTGCCACATATATGAAAAAGCATGTGCTGATGGTTATGCCTACATAGTGCCAGGATTCTAAAGGCATTGGGATGATATGATCCATTTTCCTGTTCATGGAGTTGATTGTTCTCCCAATTTTTTTCTTTCCCATTGTTTCTAGATCTGCCTCACCTCATCTTAAGGTGGGAGTAAGGGTGAGGATGGTGATTGATGATTTGGTGATAGTACCAGATCTAGAGTTATTCTCAATGAGAGGCATATTTTGATGCTGGCCATATGAAAGCTGGTGATATATGATGGTTGTATCAATATTTAGCCATGTTCAGTAGATTTTAGCCATTTCTAAAATGTATGTTTTATTATGTAACTGTCAAAATATTATCGCCTTGATTTGACAGTTCTGTCAGAAGCACTTACCATCAGACCCTTTTTTAAGTGCACTGCTAATTAAGGTATTTGTTTAAGGAAATAAAATTGAATCCATTGGTAGCGTTTGAAGTACAGTATGTACAGTATTGTGGAAAATATATTCCTGTGGGGTGGAACCAGTACAGTAGAGTACTTGATTGCTTGAGTGATGAATGTGTGTGTGACTTATTTCACTGGACACTTGATGGTTGTACTTTGTTGCTTTCCTCCTCCTGTGTTTGATCTTCACCACCCATTTTATATTTAAGTGGGAAATTGGATTGGGATGATTAATGAATGATTGACATCTGGGTAACTGGTTCACTTCGCTTGGCACTATGTTGACAGTTTTACAAATTTTCTGCTTTAATGCTGTTCTATCTGTCCATTGCCAAATGCCTCAATCTCGTAAAGGGTGGCCACAAACAGATGCTATTATTTCTGTGTATTAATACCACCTATCTCATTTATTAATGGGAAATTGGTAAGGATGATGTATGTTTGAACTCAAGATATGTAAAGAAAATATTCAGCCAGGTGGTTTTGTATTTTAATTGTTTTCTTGTACTTCTGGTTCCAACCGATCCCATTTTTAGTGGGAAGTAGCGCTAGGATGTTGCTAATGATGGTGATCGTGGTGATTAATGTGATTGTGGTGATGATGATGAAAATGTTGGCAGGTTAAAGCAGCCCTTGCACGTGCCACTGTATTGATGGAGAGTTTAGAGAAGCATGGAAGGATTCAGGCACTAGTGGGACTAATCTGCACCATGATGGAAGCCTGCCCTGCCAACCAACCTCCTATCGTCTGCTACAAACAGAACATACATGGGTAAGTTGGCAAAATTGACCATATCAGTATGAGAGCTCAGTCTTAAGGCATATTAGATCATGTGGGGGTTGCAGGAATCATTTAATAGACATAGTCATACTAAAAGGTGCAAATGGAAATCCGCAAACTCAGACCATTACCTTTCACAACTGCAAATTGGCAAACTTCTTGAAATTTGCGGTTTCGCAAATGCAAGTGCAAACCATTTGTATCCCTTTCAGTACCATGGCATTAGTTTCATTTTATTCTGGATACCATTAGAGGATTTCATTAAGTTTAGGATTGTTCTTTTTGTAATCAAGGGGTTAAAAATCATCTCTAGTTAATCATCCACTACAATTATAAATTTATTTACTCTGTTATGACTAACAGTAGGTGGCTTTATGAAATCTGGAAATTGTCTGAAGTACTGAATGGGATAATATTATAGAAAAAGTAAAATATGTAGTTTAAAATTTATTATACGGTCATGCGCCATTTAACGTCCAACTGCTCAGCGTCCATTTGCTTTAACGTCTGAGGACCCATAAGAATATTATTGGGGAAAAAATAAATCCAAAGAACGGTCTGTGCATTATCTTTACCCATCGGCTGTGACGGCCATGACGACAGCCTGTGTGCACAGTGTGGAGAAAGAGGGAAAAACTAATTCATTCAGTGTAATATGAAATAACACTTTCAACCACTCTCATATAATTTTAGAGAGATTTGGGTGCATAACATTTCGTATTACTTATGAGAAAGAGCCATCCAAACCAGTTTAGACCTGCCTACATAAAGGGTATGTACACGTGTGCATGTATGTATGTACAGTAGGCGCGGAAATTATTGACGTTTTTTTGCCGACGTCATTCTTTTTCGCGTTAAGTGAAGTAGGGTCAATACTACCCTCCTTTGTGATGCGAAATGAGCTGACGCTTTTTCAACGGGAGCTGGCAACCCTGCTTGATAGGTTTGGCACCACAGGAGCAGGCTCAGTAATGTTTGGGCAGCCACAGGAGGAGGATTGTCTCTGTGTGTGATGCACCACGAGGGCATGTTTTGACTCAAATAACACAGTTATTTGGTTACCTACCACATTCTCATCATGCCTAAAGTAACCATAAGTAAGGACAAACATGTTTAAGTGATTACTTTATACAAAGCTGGCCACAAACTCCCATTTATTGCAAATCAGATGGTGTTAGACTGAGGACAGTGCAGAGACTGGTGAAGCGGTTCAAGGACAGTGGGGAGGCCATTCCTCCCACTCCACTTCCCAAGCCTGTGAGACCTCGTAAGACAACCTTCAGGACCCGTCAGCTGATCTCAAGGCAAGTTAGCAAGGATCCAAGGCTAACAGCATGGGATTTAAAAGAAAAGAACCCAAAGTTGCTGGCAGATGTGTCTGTCAGAAGTGTGCAGCAACTGTTGCATGACGATCTGGGCTACAGGAGTTTTTGTGCTCGTAACAAACCACTGCTAACTGCACTTCAGAAGAAAAAGAGAGTAAATTTTTGTAAGAAATATCTTGCCTGGAGTGAGGAGCAATGGAAAACTGTGCTTTGGAGTGATGAGTCAACATTTACTGTCACTGGTACCCCTTCATCACGAGTGTACTGCAAACCAGGCAGTGATCCCCTGGATCCTAAGTACACTTCCAAGTTTGTTAAATACCCAGCCTCACTCAAGGCTTGGGGCTGCTTTACATATTATGGTGTTAGTAGGTTGGTAATTCTACCTGCAAATGAAAAAGTGAACCAGAACAATTATTTGGAGCTCTTATGTGATGTTTTAAGTGACTCTTTTGATAAAACCAAGGCAAGAGTATTTATGCAAGATTCTGCCCCTGCACATGTTGCAAAGTCAGTGAAACAGTGGCTAACAGACTGTGAGGTTCCCTTTATTCTAGATTGGCCCGGAAACAGCCCAGATATCAATCCCATTGAGAATTTATGGGCGCCCATGAAGCGGCAGCTGCGTAGTATGGATGCATCATCTTTGCCTAAACTTGAGGCTGCAGCTATGGAGCAGTTTTAGTCCGTCTGTTCTGCAAAACTACGCCATCAGTCTCCCCAGACGCCTTAAGAAGATAATAAAGGTGAAGGGGAATGCCAGTAAATACTAAATTCAGTGGTGAGTGTTAATTTATTTGTTTCTCCTTGCTAACCACAAGAATGTTTTCTTTTTTTAAGATGGCGTCAACACGTTCCGCGCCTACTGTATGTGTGCTTATTTGAGTCAGGGAAAGATTGTGTATTTGTACAAATGAACATGTTTCATTGTGTGTGTGTATGTGCATGTGTGTGTGTGTATGTGTGTGTGTGTGTGTGTGTGTGTGTGTGTGTGTGTGTGTGTGTGTGTGTG
>JAGKTI010031024.1:0-12240 GCA_018397915.1 Birgus latro
TACAGTGAAAGCTCGATTATCCAGGCTCGGATTATCCAGCCTTCGGATTAATCGGGCCGTGACTGAATGATTAATTGGTACGATAATTCATAAAATTAACCGTACGATAGCTCCAGTTTAAGCAGAAAGCACCGCGGTTGCTAGCGAGCAAGCTACGAGTAAACGAGCGTGAGTCTACCCCCCACCCACACCTCTCGCTCACGACTGTCTTGTTTGACTCGGTCACTCACGTGTGCGACATTCACCATGGCTAGTTCATCTGTTACCTCTGCTGATTTACCAGTATGGCCGTGGTTTATTTTTATATTTGTGATGTTGGCGATGCCCTTCATCATTATATCCATGGCTCCACCACCAACAAAGAGGAAAAGAACTGTCCTGATGCTGCAACAGAAGCTGGAAATTATTAAAAAACTTGAATCTGGTTGGAGTATTAAGCACTACTCAGAGTTCTATGGAATAGGCAAGCAAACTGTGTCTGACATTCGAGAATCCAAGGCAAAACTAATGGAATTCTCTGGTAAGATAGCCATTGACTGTAAAGTTAGTGGGTCGTCGGCTGCCAGAAAAATCATGAAAATTGCAGTGGATGTTTGTCTAGAAGACGCAGTGTATAAGTGGTTTGTTCAGCAACGGAGTGTCGGCGTTATGGTACGGGGTGCGGAGATTAAGTGTGCTGCAGAGAAGCTAGCTAACCATATCGGCATTCAGGATTTCAAGGCATCTGATGGTTGGCTTTCTCATTTCAAAGCAAGGCATGCTATGGTAAACCGACGTGTGTTTGGCGAGTCTCTGGATGCAGATACATCACAAATTCAGCCGTTTCGGGAGAAATTGCTGAAGCTTATACAAGACGAAGGTCTTCTTCTCTCCCAGGTATATAACGCTGACGAGACTGGTTTATTCTACCGGTCATTGCCCCTGAACACACTTGCACAGCGCCATGAAGAGTCTGTTCCTGGACGCAAAATTTCCAAAGATCGTGTGTCTGTGTTGTGCTCTGCAAGTGCCGATGGTCTGCACCGGTTGAAGCCGCTCGTGGTTGGCAAGGCTCGTCACCCACACTGTCTCCGCACCTGTATGGATAAATTACCTGTTTTGTACGACTTCTCCAAGAAAGGCTGGTTCAACATGGCGATTTTTAAGAAGTGGTTCTTTGATCATTTCATCCCTGAGGTGCGAAGATTTCAACAGGAAGTGCTGAATATTGCACCAGCTCGTGTACGAGCAATTCTCCTGTTTGATAACGCCCCTGCTCATCCTGGCATTTCTGAACTCGTGAGCGATGATGGACAAATCAGGTGCATCATGCTGCCTCCTAACACAACATCGGCTATCCAGCCTATGGATCAAGGTATCATATGCGCAGCCAAGCGACTCTACCGACGACGATTCCTTGAAGAGGTAAGTTTTAATTCATCGTATGTGTCATTAACTCCTTCAGTACAAGAAAAGCTTTTCTTTTGGTAAACATACGTTTTATCAGAGGCAGTAAAATCACCTTACCAAATCAGTTTTTCCAGTCTGTACTTTGTGATTTTTTTCTGAGGCGGTAAAATGTTTCATGCTAAATATGTTTCCCCGTCAACTCGTTTGACTCAGCCTAACAGTGGAAGTGACTGCCACCTAGTGTTTTACTACAGCTAACCAAACCTAGCTTAACTGTACCTAATAATTTACCCAAACCTAATCTAGCATCCAGCTGAGAAACGAAAATCACCTTTGAGTATGTTTAGTAAGACAGACAATTGTAGGTATGTGCACGTGATGATAAAAACGGTAAATGTGTTCCATATTGCAGTTTCCTATTTTGGGTGTATTTTTTTCTTTTCTAACATTTGATAGTTTTTTTTAGTTCATTTGAGTGTTTTGAGGTCTCATTTGTTGTGCAAATGAAAAACCATAATATGACTGACAATAATCTGATTGGAAATATTAGTAATGGTGGAAGGTACTGGCCAAATCTAAGTTTAACTAAACCTAACCTAACCTAGCTTGACTATACCTAATAATTTAATCTACCCTAACTTACTAACATAACCCAGCATCCAGTTGGAAAACGAAATCCACCTTTCAGTATGTTGGGCAAGATTCGGTAATATTAATTTGCAGACAAAAAACACATACAGGCATAATCCACTGAGTATGGTAAAATTGCCTGCTAAAGAAACAGCAATAAAGAAAATAAATTCCAAAAACAGGATTTTTTTTTTTCTGCAGGAAAGTAACTTATGCCCCTGAAATGTCAGAAAAATACAGAAAATAATCTGAAGGAATATGAATTAAACTGGCAGGGTCTTTCTACTGCTTCAAATAAAGCGTACATTTACCTCTTTTTTTTATGCTGGCTAACGTGTGCCGAGATTGTTACAATCAGGTAGGGTTGTTTTGTGTCCTGTGAGAAGTAAAATATATTGAAGAGGTTAATGAAATAAAATCTATACAAAGAGGTTTACGAAGTAAAATTTAATTGTGAAAAAAAGTAAAATTCGCAACCTAACCTATCGATACGACACTTTCTTGCGGAGGTCTGGCAACGTCTTTATTTTTCTTTCTCTTTCGTCTACATGTATATTCCTAGGTCATGGTTGTGGTTGATGACGAGGATGAAGATACCAGAGGGCAAAGGACACTGGCAAAGTGTAAAAATTATTCATTGAAGTCTGCCATATTTAACTGGGCCAAGGCTTGGGATGATGTTAAACAGACGATGCTTGCCAATGCCTGGTCCAAGTTGTTTCAAAACAAGGAAGCTGTCCAAGATTTTGACGGGTTTGAGCCATACCAGGCAACTTTAAGACATTGGGGAGAAGAGGTAGCAGCTGATGACATTATGGAATGGCTGGAAGCTGACGAAGGAGATCCTGGGTTCGAAATTATGACAGACGAAGAGATTGCCGAGTCTGTGCAGCGGAGAGAGGATGATTACAGTGACGATGGCGATGATGACGATGCAGCCAACGTCCCTAGGCCTCGTCTCTCACAGGCACGTGAAGCTGCTGATGTCCTTCTCAGTTTTCTGGATGGGATGGAAGACGACGCCGAGTTTTCTCGGTGCTACAACACCATTTGAGAGCTGAGAGACGGCATTATTCAACGGCAGCACAGAGGCACAGGATTTCATCAGACTCGGTAAGTTACGTAACAATGATGCGTTCTTTAATTTTTTTTATTACATCACGAAGTTCCATCATTTTCTTTATTGTTTCATCATTCATTAATTACAAGAATGGACACACCAAAGGCAGCTACTATAGTGAGTTTTTTTTTTTTTTTTTTAGGATTTCGCAGTTCTTCCGTCCACGTACTGCTACTCCCCCTGGTTCTCCTCCCGGTACTGTAGCAGATTCTTCTCCTGAATCTGGACCTTCAGGTGTCTCAAATACACATGGGTCCACTGCTGCCGATTCACCATCCACTTGTTGCCCCGTTGATGAGGCATTGCTCCGTTCGCGTTCACCCGAGGTGGACGACCCGGATTCGGAGTGAAGAAATAGTTTTTTTTTATTGCTTATTCTTTTGTTAGTTCTTGTGTGTATGTGTGAAAAGCAGAGTACTGATACAAATAGTAAGGTAATCCATTAATAAATCAATTTAACAGTAGAGTACTGTACTTGTATTTTGTTTTGATCGGATTAATCATGATTTCGGATTAACCAGTCACCCCTTCACACCATATAGCCCGGATAATCGGGATATCTCTGTACTGTTAAATTTTTCCTAGGAAAAATTTGATTTTCCAGGGGTGTAATGTCACGAATTTGGTACATCGTGAAATTGTGTATCATAAATCGTGACATTGACTGATTTTGCGGGAATGATTGAACAATTCTGAAATCCACAGAACTTCGCTCATTATCTTAACCGTCCACTTCTGTACTTATATTTGCATCAAGTTGTCAAAACTTTCCTCATTCTCTCGCGAGTGACTGTCTTTATGTACAGACAGTGCATTCCTCTGAGCGATAATTTCTGAATTGTCATTCCTTTGCGCTTGCCTCACTGGCCATTAGTTGGCCACGCCTTTTCACATGATGCTCATTGTGTTCGGCCAGCATCGAGCTTCAGTTGTCCAGTGACAGTCTCAGAGAGTGGAAGTGCTGTGCGCAAAGCTCAAGCGGGTCTCTTTTCTTAGCGATCACAAGTTTCGGCTGTATCGGTGTATTCCCAAAGCTCCCACCAACTTGATGATCGACTATAGCAGCGACGGTCTCATCTCTACTGATTAGTATTTCTTATGTTTTTCCTAGGCTTAAGGTTTTTGGTTATTTAGTTCAGTGCTTTATTTAGCTATTTGTCTGAGTGCTTGAGTGAGTGCATTTCCCTTTCTTGATTTGGAATAGATTCATGTAACGTAAATTTATTTTCTTGTAATTAATAAATTTACAGTTCGTTTTCTTGAGCTTTGTTAAATGTAACAGTCGTGTTTGATTTCCCCACATATTTAGTACACTTTTGCTACTCCAAGTTAGCACAACTACTTATATTAATCACGACTGGTACTTAGGCCAGCTCTTGGTATTAATTCTTAAATCCGTTGTGCCCGCTAGGAGTTTGGCTCAGCCAAGATCCTGTTTATTATTATTATTATTATTTTTTGAATGCTAAGGGGTGAGCTAACTTTCTCAGAGGCCAACAGTACAGCAATACAGCCTTCTTGAGCATTTAGTCTCTGCTGTGTACTGTTGAGAAAGTCTATAAATTCTTGACTCCAGAGAATTGGCAAAGTAAGCCAGCATAAAAGTGAAAGCGCCACTTGATTTCACGAGTCGATTCTTTCGTGATAATCAACTCGATAGTTATTCCTAGTGTCCATAGACACATTCTCATTTTCCCCCTGACAAGGAGAAATGGATAGAATGTGTTCCATCGTAGAAGTAAGATAGTCAAAGAATTTTTGATAGTCAGTAGAATTAGGCGATAAGTAAACAGCGCAGATATATTTAGTCAGAGAATGACAGGAGAGCCGAAGCCAGAGAGTAGAGAATTCAGAAGAATCAAGTTCAGGAACACAAGAGCAAGATAGGTTGTGCGTACATATACACAACAGCCACCTTTGGCTTAGAAATGAGTATAGCGAAAGTAGGAGTATAAAGAAAAGGATTTGCTGTCAGTTGCCTCAGACAGCTGAATCTCCGTTAAAAAGAGATGGTGAGGTTTAGAGAAGGAGAGGTGGTGTTCCACAGAAAGAAAATTTGAGGAAAGGCCACGAATGTTGCAAAATGAAGAAGTGAGTCAGACAGTGGTTCCAGGCACGAGTCATCACCGGAAGAGGGGCAGATAGTGGGGGCATTTGTGATCCCCCTCCCCCTGGGGACTCCGAGGCACTGTTAGTTTTTGCCATTATTCTGAATTTTCAAAAAGTTTTGTAGTGCATACTGTGCATGTAGTTTGGTGGTGACAGAGAAACTTGTATTGGAGAGCATGCTGGCCTACTCTCCGTGTAACTGAAACACTGAAAAAGTTCAGCAAAGGCAGATGGTCGGGAACCAGTCCCGAGGGCTGATGAAACGGGAGCTCCAGCTATCCCTATCATCAGCTTTCCATCCACCTCGGGAGTACTGCCCTGTTCGACTGGTGCTACAGTCTACTCCTAGTTCACAATGCCCATTTTCTTCTATATGCAAGGCAAACATTTATTTCACCAAACATGCATTTCACAAATGATGTCCCCAGCCTTCAGGGATTATTGATACTGCTTCTAACCTCTTCAGCCCTATGATCTCTCTCGAGTTCATCTTGCATTGCCCAAGTACAAAAGATGTCCCTATGCTGAAAAGGTTAAGACCTGGCAGTTGAGAACATGGGTAAAATGATTTCACAAAGGTTAAAATGATGAATCTGTTACAACAATCATATCATAGCAGAGATGTTCATACCTTATAGAACGTTATGTAAATAACATACTTGAGACCAGTGGGACTATAGTCCTTCTAAAATGTCCAGATCGTTGTGGCGTTGCCCCTCATGGGAATTACCCCTCCTGCAGCATTGACAATTTTTGTACTGGGCAAATTATCGGAGTAGAGACAAAGTGCTAATCTGATAATTTGCTCAGTACAAAAATTGGCAACACTGCTGGAGGGGTAATTCCCATGAGGGGCAACGCCACAACGATCCGGACATTTTAGATGGACCATAGTGTAAGGCGCAGGGACTCACCATTCATTCACTCGGTGTAGTGCAACCTTAAGGTGATTTTGCACTGAGTGACAAACCGAATGGCTTCTTATTATCTTGAAAACTACATACTACATTGGGTGATAACCATAAAACCAAATTACACCTGGTAGTTTAGGAGGCTTATGGCACTCCAATCAGATGGGTCCATAAAGGTTTACATCCAGCGGATGCTTGGGGTTTATTCCTCACACACTGCTTCGAGGTGAGTGAGGCTGGTCACACTCGCTCAAGTGTCAGGACGGAATAGTATAGCTCCATGCCCCTATGCTCCTAATTGGTGGTGGCTGGGGGGGGGGGATGGATGGATGGATAGGGCTCACACACACATACACAACAATACATAGTAACCATGGAAAGTCTGAGGAATGGGTTAAGAAACAAACGCCTTTAATTTCCTTTATTTAGTACTATGTGTGACCACCATGCGCCTTCAAAACAGCATATGACGTGGTATGGAGTCAGCAAGGTTTCTGCAATAGTCTATGTTAATTTCATGCACCCAGGTGTCTCTGATGGCATCAAGAAGGCCAGTAATTGAAGGGGTGTTTCTTTCTTGGAGTTAAATCTTCACGTGAGATCACAGCTTGATGGGATTCAAGACTGGAGAATTCCCAGGTCACTCAAGGTGAGAGTGAATGGAGACTTGAGTAAGGAATTTTCTGTGAATGTTGGGGTGCATCTGGGGTGCCTGAAGCCTTCTCACGTGACTTCAGAAATGGACTCCTGTGGGCGATGTTGTATGCCGATGATTTGGTGTTGATTGCAGAGAATGAATGGGAGGCAAAGGAAAAATTTAGAAAGAGGAGAGATGGTATGGGGCACAAAGGCTTGAGTAAATGTAAATGTAGGTGATGGTATCTAAGGGTATGGTGGTACTGCCAAACAAGAGGGAGAGTGGCTACGTGCAGTTTGCCAGAAGGGCATGTGAAGTAATTCTATCTTGTACAGTGTTTGTGAAAAGTGGGTGCATAGAGGTAGCCTGTGAGAAAATGCTGATATCATGTGTGCAGTGTGTCGGGCAGAGCAGGTGGAGATTGCCGGCTGTGGCAGGACTGATCTTGCTGGTGAGTCTCTTGAGTGTGTAGAAGAGTTTTCTTACTTGGGAGACATAGTATGTGCTGGAGGTGGGGCTGGAGCTCTGTGGCTAGGATAAGGAGTGGTTGGAAGAAGTTCAGGGAGCTGTTACCTCTCCTGACACTGAGAGGGCTCTCCCTCCATGCTAATGGATCTCTGTATGCAGCATATGTTAGGAGTGTAATGCTGTATGGTATTAAGACCTGGGCAGTAAAGGAGGAGGATATTCGTAGGCTCAAATATAGCTACAGAAATTACAGTGATTCGATGGATGTGCAGTGTATCCTTGATTGCGAGGCCTGGGGGACTAGGTTTATGATGGAAAAGTTGAGAGGAAGGATGGGTTTGGAGTGCATTGGTATTGTGATGAGCATGTGGAGAGGATAGGGGATGACAAGTGGGTGCAGAAAGTGAGAAGTATGAATGTTTGGGATAGGGCTGCAAGAGGCAAACCAAAAAGACCTGGGACGAGGTCACAGAGCGTGACTTCAAGGATAAGGGGCTGAATACGGAGGCTGCCAGAGATCTAGCTGCGTGGAGAACCGTCATTAGGTGACCAGAGCTGATTCATGCAAGCATGCTGGTGACTTTATAAATGAAACAAAACAAACTGAAGAATGTTCACATGCTTGTCTGACAGCCATATCATGACCTACTTTGCCTTGTGACACGGTGCACTATCTTGCATGGAGAAATTTTTGTCATGGATCTCATAAAAATTCACCTTGTGGTCAAGAAGAACTCAATGAAGCAGTGTCTGTTCATCATCAGGTTCCCTAATGCAACCCCAAATCAAGACTGAATAGGGGTGCTTGATAGTCATTTGCACATAAGGGGGGGTCAAGGGGATGCATGCGTGAGGGACGTCTCAGCCTGCCACACCTTGCTGCACCATGCTGGCGAGTCAACTTGTCACTCCATAAGACTCTTCCAAAGCCCACAGCAATGAAATCTTTGTATTTTCTTACGAAACTAAGACAGTAGGGGTTTTCTGGTCAGGGAGTGCAAAGGCTGGCTCAGGTGTTTCTGGCAGCACTCATGAATGGTGTGTTCTGCAACACTTCCAAGGAGAGTGGGGTTGGACTGCTTCAGCTGTCCTGCTGTGATTTGTGGATTTATTAATACTTGCCTCTTGATAAGCTTGTCGGTAACTGCTGGTCTTTCTAGGATGCCCAGCACTGATTTATGAGATGGAACTTCACCTTAAGGCACATTCTTGGTCTCTGCTAGGAAGCTGAATATGACTGACTTGCTGTGCTGACAGATCTCCTTCACCAACATTTCTGCTTCCCCTAGGACAAGAATCCAAGCCTTTTCTTGCTGGGTGAGATTCGTGCACCTCCTTCTGAGGTGGGAGCAGGTTGGCAGTGGGACAAACAGTGAAGAAAAAAGAAGAAGAAGAAAAAAAAGACCCCTGGGCATTCCAGCAGCTCACAACAAGCATGCTTTCTCTAGTGTGTCCCACGGGGTACTGATGCTCGCCAAAGTCTTTGGTGATGGGAGCATCATAGAGAGTTGCCGAGTAATAATGAAGCGAGATCTTGACATTTGGTGGGCTGGTAGACGTGGAAAGTCTCAGGACTCCCAACCACCCAATAAAAGGTCCCCATAGTCCTCAGATGTTACCACACACACACGTACATGTAATAATTCAATTTATCCAGATGCTCCGAATACGGACGTTAGGCCTTAGCTTTATTAGGTCCGTATCCAGATTTATTTGTCTGTACCCAGATATAAAAGTTCTGAGACTGGCAGCCAGCTGGCCTACATAGTTAAAAAAGTCCGTTGGTGGCTCACTGGCCTCTCTGTCCATGGGTGGGTAAAAGACCATAACTCACAAGCAGAGCAAACAAAACTGGCTCCCTACCAAATAGTCCATCCCTGCCCCCCCCAATCACTGGTTACATATCGACAGTGTGCGAGTATTACAGACTGTAACTCATAAGCTGAGTGTGAATGCCTGTCCGGCTCCCAGGCAAACGGTAAAAGTCCCCCCGGTGCCCGATGAACTTGGAAACTGCCATCAGCGCATGAATAATACATGCAATAATCCACAAGCTAAGCGAGAATGGCTGTCCTGCTCCCAACTGAATGGTTACAGTCCCCTGGCTGCCCGGATTAGTTGGAAACTCCCAGCCAAGCACAGCCATCCGCCTCCTTACCAAATGGTCAAAGTCGCATCACTGTCCGGATTACTTGGGCACTCCTTATGGCCATGATGTATGGGGATTCAGTGTTTCTGCCACGCTGTGACATTTGCCTGGGAGAGCAAAAAGGACCCTATCGCTCGTAGGTCAGTGTGCTGCTTTTTACTTGTAAGCTCATAGCCAAGCGTGGGTAGAGACATGGCAATGTCGTACACTCCCCAGTGATACCGCAACTCAGTTCCCGCCTTTGTCTCTCCACATGTGGACATGCTTGGCCGTGGTAAAATGATGGCAGCTTCCACTGTTATGTTTGTGGTGGTGTCCTACCTATTACAGGCCTTAATCATCCTCTGGTATTCTCGTGTGTATGGTGATGGCCCTATCACCACCTGAGAAATGAAAGAGGAGGGTTTTGACTCTTGAGAAGAAGTGTGAGATATTGGGCAAGGTTGACGCAGGCTTGCCAACTTCACGCATTCTGTGTGAATATGACTTGGCCTGTTCAACCTTGTTTGATATTAAGAAATCATGGGACAAACTGACTCAGTACGGATAGGACTACGGTGGACTCAGTACAGACAGGACTACGGTGGACTCAGTACAGACAGGACTACGGTGGACTCAGTACGGACAGGACTACGGTGGACTCAGTACGGACAGGACTATGGTGGACTCAGTACGGATATGGTGGACTCAGTATGGACAGGACTATGGTGGACTCAGTACGGACAGGACTGCAGCGATACCACTCGAAAGGGCTACAGGAAGGTGATGTCCTAGCCCCGCCACACCATCACTGACCAGTCGACTTTGATTTGGTTCCACCAACAATGGGATGCTGGCGTGCTTGTACGTAGAACCAAGTTGAAGGCTGCAGCTGAGAAGTTTGCATGCCTGCACAACATGAACAACTTCAAGGCATCCAAGGGTTGTTTTTTCTGGTTCGAACTTCAGCATGAACTTACTGGCCATATGGCATGTGGTGAGGCTTTGGATGCAGCAGCGGAGGATGTCGAGTTGCTTCGCCAGAAAGTGCAGCACCTGATTGAGAAGGAGGGCCTTGTTCTTGGTCAGGTACAATGCCGACAAAACTGTCCTGTTCTACCGTTCCTTGCCCACCAACAACCTGGCAGAAGAGACGAAGAAGACTGCCTGGTCAGAAGTTGACCAAATAATGAGTCTCGGTGTTATGCTCTGCCAATGCCAACTGGATGCTCTCCCTCAAACCTGTTATTGTTGGATGCGCAAAACAGCCATGTTGTCTCCGTGGGTTAATGGATAGCTTGCCTGTTGTGTGGCATCAATCTGTGAAGGCCTGGTTTACCTCTGAGAGTTAGAGATTGCATCCACAGACACTCTGTCAAGGAGGTTATCTGTTATCAAACAGAGGAACTTGNCTTATAGTTTTGTTGGCAAATGGCAACCAAAAATGTCTGCACTCAGCTGTCCAGTCAACCACACCTCGGAATTGCTTCGAGTGTCCATCGCATCGCACACTGACAACCTTCCTGGCTGGGTGCTCATTACAGACAGACTAAACAAAGTGTCAGCTTGCGGGACCACTAAATGCTGTCGTACCATGTCAAAACTTGTTCAGACACTATTTCACTTCTAAATGAACACAGACATCGATGTGGATCAAGTGATTTGCAACATTTATTATATACCCTATGCCCTGTGAAATGCTCTCTCTCTCTCTCTCTCTCTCTCTCTCTCTCTCTCTCTCTCTCTCAACAGTAAAAGTCCATTAATGGCAGTGGACTGAGAATCATTCGGATTACCAGATTTTTTGGATTTTTGGGTGGGACCGCTAAGACACTTAATTTCATGTTTAAACTGAAATTTTACTGAATGGATTATTTTTCATTCATTCATAATACAATATGGCACATATTAACATTACATATTACACAAATACTTTTACTTAATAACGTATTACTGAAGACATGAACTGTAATTGGTAAATTAAGAGATGTTATGAGTTATTTAACTCACTAGTACTACGTAGTGTTGAAAACAGCAGTTTTAGGCAGGTAAATCCAATTAGAGAGAGAAAGTCCAGGGTTAATAATAATATGCACAATGTAGACGCACAGAAACTTAAAATGTATTACTATGGAAAATTCCTTAAACCTACGGTACACATCCCAAAGTGGTCGACTGTTTATGAGGAGTTGCCAATCCATGCATAACCTGATCCATGACCACACCGCTTGGCACTTCGGCGCATTTGGTGCCCAGATTGTATTTTTCAATTATGATTTTTTTATACTTTTGGAGTTTTTGTCAGCCTTCTTCAAAAACTTCGATTATTGGGATTTTCGGATTATCAGTGTTCGGATTAATGGACTTTTACTGTATATGTATATATATATATACATATACAGTAGGCGCGGAAAGTGTTGACGCCATCTTAAAAAAAGAAAACATTCTTGTGGTTAGCAAGGAGAAACAAATAAATTAACATTCACCATTGAATTTAGGATTTACTGGCATTCCCCATCACCTTTATTATCTTCTTAAGGCATCTGGGGAGACTGATGGCGTAGTTTTGCAGAACAGATGGACTAAAACTACTTCATAGCTGCTTGACTGCAGCCTCAAGTTTAGGCAAAGATGATGTGTCCATACTACGCAGCTGCCGCTTCATGTGCGCCCATAAATTCTCAATGGGACTGATATCTGGGCTGTTTCCGGGCCAATCTCGAATAAAGGGAACCTCACAGTCTGTTAGCCACTGTTTCACTGACTTTGCAACATGTGCAGGGGCAGAATCTTGCATAAATACTCTTGCCTTGGTTTTATCAAAAGAGTCACTTAAAACATCACATAA
>JAGKTI010031025.1:0-12239 GCA_018397915.1 Birgus latro
ATGCCTGACAGGGACTGTCGACGAACTTTTGATTGTGGGTGTACACTGCTTCCCTTTTCAGCACAAGGTTTAGCTCACAGCAGCAACTATTAGCGAAATGTTGCTTGCAAGCAAACAGCTTGACATTAGCAAGCTGCTCTACTAGATTCATCATATCACCTTTTGTTACACACACACACACCAGTATTTACAGCTCTGTTATTTTCCCTCATTATACTTTGTATTTTATCATGTATAAAGACTCCAACATGCTTGCATGCGTCGGCCTTGGTCACCTAATGGTGACTTTCCGCACTGCTTAATCTCTGGCAGCCTCCCTATTCAGTCCCTTACCCCTGTGGTCATACTCAAAACATTGTCCAAGGTCTTTTTCAGTCTGCCTGTTGCAAGCCTGCCTCAAATGTTCACACAGCTCTCCACACCCAATTGTCATCCTCCATCCTCTCAACACGTCCAAACCATCTCAGTCTACCCCTCGTCATCACAGCACCAACACACTTCAGTGCCATTCTTCCTCTCACCTCTTCAGTTACCCCCCCCTCCCCCCGGCCTCGCATTCAAGAACACATTACACGTCCACCTAATTATTGTCATTTCTGTATGTTTGAGCCTACAAAAATCCTCTTCCCGTACTGTCCAGGTCTTACTACCATACAGCATTACACTCCTAACACACGCTGTTTACAGAGTTCCCTTATTATGGAGGGAGATCCCTCTCAATGTCAGGAGAGGCAACAGCTCCCAGAACTTCCTCTATAATATGTCTCTCAAATAACAAAACTCTTCCACACACTCAAGAGACTTGCCAGATCAATCCTTTCATGCCTGACAATTTCCACCTGCTCTCCCTGACTTATTTTGTATTTTGTGTGTGCGGTGTGCACATTTCAGCATCTACCTCTAATACCACTACATCTCTTATGCACTCAGTCATCACAAAATTTCCACTAGATGGAATTACTTCCCATGCCGTTGTGGCAAATCACACATGACCACTTTCCCTCTTCTTTGACAGTACCGCCACTAGCCGTAGATACCATCACTTTAGTTTTATCTGTGTTTACTCAAGCCCACTTGTCCCATATAGCCTCTCCACTTCCTAAATCTTTCCTCTGCCTCCCATTCATTCTGTACAATCAATGCCAAGTCATCAGGATACATCATCTCCCATGGGAGTCCATTTCTGAAGTCACGCGAGAGAGTTTCAAGCACCATGACAAACAGTAAGCTACTACACTCACAGACCACCTACACCAAGAAACCAAAGTCTTCAAAGTCAGGGATCATCTAGACATGAGAGGCACCCAAATTCTCGATGCATCCTCCACAAACCCACAACATCCCCTACACTACATGGCAGCACATCCACACACACCAAGGAACATCAAAATAACACCCAGCACACCATATCATACACAAATACTGTCATCTTTCCCCGCTTGCCTGCCTCAAACCAGCTTCCAGAAGCATATCCACACTCAAACCACTCGCAGCTTCACTCAGTCACTTAAAGACAGTACACTGCTGAATGCACGGCCTCCTGATATCCACCCTTCTGAATCCTATCTCCCTGCATGCACGGCCTCCTGATGTCCATCCTTCTGAATCCTATCTCATTGCATGCACGGCCTTCTGATATCCATTCTTCTGAATGCTATCTCCCTTGTGAGGACAGGGTCCACCTGGCAAGACTGAGATGTGGGCATCATCCAGCCCTCGTAAGTTATCAGAAGAGGCTGGATGACTCCGTCGCTGACGCCTGTCCAGGATGTAACACAGTGCCCCATACTATTAAGCACATTATGGAAGACTGCATTGCACACAATCACCTGCACCAACAACACAACATACACTCCTTGAGAGCTTTTTAGGAAAGCCCAATCTCAGCCGTGGCCTTCCTTAGGGATTCAGGGCTGTTCAGCCAGACTGCTTAGGGAACAATAACTGCTACTACTACTACTACAATAAGGGGCTCAAGGCTGACCCATAATGCATGCCAACATTCCCGGAAAACTCATCACTCAAATCTCCATTCTCTCTCACCTGTGAGCGAGTTCCCACATACATAACCATAACCGTTCAAACCAGCCACTCTCCAATCTCCAGGTTTCTCAGTGCCGACCTCGCCACCTCCCTAGGGACTGTCTAAAGTCGTTACCAAATCAACGAATACAAAGTACAGATCCCTTTTCTTTCATATATATTTTTCCTGAAGCGGTCAGACAATGAAAATGGCATCCTTGGTCCTTTTGTGTGGCATAAACCCAAACTGCATCTTGTAAATATTCACTACTGTCATTACAGTCATTATCTGGTCCCAAAGTTTTATGCCTCTGTTATTTCCTGTTTCCATGGCATCATCCTTCCCATTGTACACATTTACAATCACACTCTTCAGCCAGTTGTCTGGGACAGCACACTCATGCATAATTGTATTTATCAAATCGATAACTAAACCCACTCCTGTATCTCCTGAGTCCTTCAGCATATCAGCAGTCAACCCAGACATACCTGCTGCCTTCTCCAGCTGCATCATGCCTGTTGGCTTGCTCACAGTAGCAGCATCAATCAAAGGCCAAGGACCAAGCACTGGATTTGCTAACTCCAAACCTTCCCTGTTCCAGTCAGACTCCTCTTTCAGCAACCGGTTATAATGGCCTCTCCAGGCGCCTTTAATATCCTCGCTGTTCATCTCTACCTTTCTCTCATCATTCTTCATTCACTGCTGATGTATGATATCCCAGTTTTCCCTCTTCATCTGATTTGTTACCTTGATATCATAATTATTCTTCAGTTCATTGCAATTTAGGTTATACAGCAAAAGCCTCTGAGACTCAGATTTTGCTCATTGTACCTCTTTTCTAGCCCAATGCTTGGGGGCAGCCAAGTTGTTACTCTTTGTTACCACCCCTTTTCCATTCCTGAAAATGCTTTCTTTTCTCCTTAACTGTGGCTCCTACACTCTTACCCACCACCATATTACCTCATGTCTTGGAGGGCCTCTTGTCCATCAGCACACGGAATCAGTAACTTTCAGGAGAGTTTTCATTAGACCTCTGTACTATTCGTTAACACTTCTGTCAACAACTCCCTCTTCAGCCACAACTCACTCATCACACTATAGAAGACATCCCTTAGTGCTTGGTTTTTCAACTTTTTCCTCATAGGTGCCTAGGTCCACTTTTCACTACCTGCTCGTTTAGCACCATGTCACACAGAAATTTGTGTTGCTGCACACACTCTTCGCTCCCTATAACTTTAACATCCCTTACCCGCCTCCTATCAGCCCTCCTGACCAGGAAATATTCATTCTGGCTACTATTTCCCCCAGACTCGTATGTAATCAACCTACTCTCTCTTTTTCTGAAATGCATGTTGCACACAATTTCATTGCCTCCCCAAGTTCAAGTATCCTTTCCCCTTCCTCATACCATATGCACATCCCTTATGTACCCCTTCATGTCCTTGAGCTGCTGCACTCACATGACCATTTAAGTTCCCTTCCCAAATTACAGTCTCATCATCCCCCATACCACTTACCTACCACACATATAAAGTTGTCTCAGAATCTGTCTTTTTCTACATTATCCAAGCTAGCCTGTGGAGCATACCCCAATATACAGTGAATTCTCAATTATCCTGTGTAATCCAGCCAAGACCTATGCTAAAGAAAGTGAAACACCAGATATTGCATACTACTTCCCAATGGTTCAATATCAGCATTGAGCAGGATATTGTGTTACTATCAGTCTCGACGCTGTGTCCTAAAACTTTCCCATGAGAAAAAATGAAAACTAAGCATAAAATACAATAGAGTAATACAGTGCAGTAATACAGCACCAGTTGGCCACTGCTTATGAGCCTGTTGATATGCCTCGACACCAAATATTACAAAGAACTGCCAGTTACACTCTGTTTTGGCGCCAGATATTGCAAAAATTTTCCCGATAATACTTTAATACAGCTGAGCCAGCAGTGCCGGATATTGTGTAGTGCCAGATATTGCCACGATGGATAATTGAGAATTTACTGTAAGAGAAATCAAGACCCAACCCAGAAAAATTTCACTGCTATAATCCTCTCCATCCATTTTATGCTCATTAACTTACTGGCATATTCCACCCATTTTTCCTTAACCAGCACATCCACACCATATCCATCTGCACTTCCCTGCCAAAATAGCTTATACCTACAATCCTTCCGAGGAATAATTTTGGCTGATCCACCCCATATCTGTACGCAGCATACATCCACCTGCTTCCTACTCATTGCCTCAGCCACTTCCTGCGTTGTACCCCTCAGACTACCCACATTCCGTGATGCCATTCCGATCCCCTTGGGTGATTTAATTTCCTCAGGCTTTGCTCGTAGTCACAAAGTTCATAGGTCCCTACGCTGGGGTTCCCTCCTTTATCTACTTTTGAAGATGACCAATTCTGTCCCATATTTGGCACACTGGGCCAGAAGAGGTTTGTTTACATTCCCAATGATTCCTTACACTAAACATACAATTGGTCCTGTTTTAATGTAGTTACAGAAAATGAACCAACATTTAGTGGTGCATCCCTCCCACAGTACTTTATTAAAATGTACACGTCATAGGCTGTTTGTTAAACCAGTATCATATGCAGTTGCATCTCCTCCTAGGCAGACCCTGCTTGCATGGATTCTTTTTACACAATGCCCATAAGCAATGCCAAAATTCAGCAAAGTGCTTCAAGCTGCTTTAAAAATGCCCACACAATGATGTTTTGTCTGGCATCTTGGCCGTCGTCTTGACTTTTGTTACGAATATGAGGGGCTTTGTCATGTATTTAAGGTGGGTTGATGAAACTGGTGCTCAAGTTCTCCCTGTCATTAGCATTACATCCACCCTGGGAGTACTGCCCTGTTGGTTCCTCTGATGATGGTGAGGTGTGTGGAGAAGAATGGAGAGGTTGGATTGTGATGGTGTTGGAGTGGGTGGAGAAGAGTGGAGAGGATGGGTTGTGATGGTGTTGGAGTGGGTGGAGAAGAGTAGAGAGGATGCATTGAGGCAAGCATATAGGACCTCTGTGAACAAGATGGGGTCACATGGCTTTAAGAAGGCAAGTCTGCCTTAGAGATTTTTTTCACTTTTAGTTCTGTAAGCCTTTTTAGTGTCACTGTCTCATGTCTGCTTCACAATACCTCTATACAGTTGGCCATGCCCATAGGAAGCATATTTGTAGTCAGGTTGGGGTCATAGGGAGTTTTTAGTAGGCAGGTTAGGGTCTGGCTAGGTTTAGTTAACTTATTAATTTCATTATTAGAGGGACCTGTTTTCATTAGTTAGAGGGACCTTTTTATGCTGATATGGTGTGTGCAGTCTGCTTGGTTAATGCAGTGACCATGTACAAGGTTTTGCTACTATGGATCATCTTCAAGCTTTCACACTATCGTTACAGCATGTGATTTTAGCCTGGAAGAAGCAAAAGATATAAATTTTATTCCAATATTGTTAAGTTAAAATTAAATGATGCATTGAAAACTATGTGGTCATCCACTCCACAAAGCTGGTGTCGCTCCTTATCTGAATGCTACTCCTGCCTCCCAGTCACACTGCCACTGCTGACTGTTTATCTTGTACGCAACCAATACATTAAGTCTTTTTCCCATATCCAGTTAAGGATAATATTATGGTCAGTGCAAATAAAATGCTGGTTCTTTTTATCTGAAAACAGTACTGGGAGATGCAATATGTGTAAGTTTTTATTGGTTGAACATAGTTGAGGTCATGAGGGTGAAAAAAGCTAACAGCAAATAAGCAGCTTAAACTAATAGCAGGTATATTCCCCAGACAAAAATGGTTTATTCTATGATGGCTTTTTGTGATATTCCCTCATTATTTGTTTATGAAACCTAAATGATAATGCATAAAATATGATGCTGAAATCCACTGATTATAAGAAGAGTAATGTTAACATTATAAGGATGAAAATACAGCATGCCCTCGATTTAAAATGAGAATGGAAGAAAAAAAATCCATCGCATTATGATTTAAAATATGAAAAAAATCCATCGCATTATGATTTAAAATACATCATAGTCACTTATAACTGGTTCAGTGGGAATATGTTTTTGGCCAAGGGTCACTCACTGAACAAAGTTTGGAAAACAAGCTTCCAACTCACCTCAGCTGGTAGTTATTTCATTTTACTGCACTTCACATGCTGCCTGAACTCCAACACCACACTATTGTTCCACCACTAACACACTCAATAGTGACCGAGTTCAAAAGCCTCTTTGGAATAAACAAATGATTGTAAGCTTGGTGTTGGCGATCCTAAAATAATGATTGTGCATTGACCAGTGAGGCTTTGAACAGGCTCATAATGATTGTATAAGCAAAAATACTATCCTATATTGAGAAATTATCCTACTTTTTTTGTTATAAGCGATTTGTCACAAACTGGCTCATCATGTAACGAGGGTCTGCTGTATTAGCCAGACTCGTAAACTTTCCTCCTTGTATTTCCCTGCCCGTTTTTCCCCTGAAATACATTCCAAATTACACACCTTGTTAAGTAATCATAGTTTGATATCAACGTATTAAGACACTAACCATGGATGGTAATGATTTGGGTGATGGCTGTGAGGTTGAGTATTTTTTTTTTTTTTTATGTGTCCGACTCTGGGCATAGGCTTCACAGCCTGCTATCATGGCCCAGCAGTCCTCCTACATAATGCCACACACCTCTACTATAGGGAACACACACTGCTGTTGTTGCTGCTGCTGCTACATGTGTCCACACTGCTCTCACTTTCCACCTCTGGTGTTGTCTCTGTGTTGCCCTTCCTTCTCTCTGTCCTTCTCCCTCCCATCTTTGTCTTCCGGCTTTCCTCTTTTCACCTTCACATCTCCTACATTCCAGAAGACAGAGATGGATTGCTGCTTCTCCTCCCCCCCCCTCCCCTGTAGCATATTAGGCCACCATCAGTTCCACAAATCACGTTAAAACTTCGTTTCTGAAGTGGACTATCTTCATTTATCGTCATATTACGTCATTTATAAAGGCTCCAACATGCTTGCATGTGTTGGCCTTTGGTCCTCTAATGGTGGCTGTCCATGCTGCTCGATCTGTGGCATCCTCCCTATTTAGTCTTGTATTCCTAAGGTCACACACCTTATCCCAGGTCATTTTTGGTTTTTGTCTCGCAACCCTGCCCCCAACCTTCCACACTTTTTTTTTTTTTTTTAATTGCGAGGAAGAAGGAACCAAAGACTGAGCCCTCAAAACAGTTCCATCCAAGAAAAAAAAAAAGCAATACAAAAGTGGTCCAAATTCAAGATCCATTCATTTCAAGATGCTTGAACACACTGCATTTGAAAGACTGGAGATCATAGGAAGTAGGAAATACGGAGGGAGGCAGCTCCAGAGTTGACCTGCTGCATAAATGAAGGACTGAAAGTAACAGTCAACTCTTGCATTAGAGAGTTGGACAGAAAAGGGATGAGAGTTTGTTGCTAGACGGGTATTACGTGCCCGTCGTAGAGGTGGAGGGATGCAAGCAGACAGTTCAAAGGAGCAGTGACCATTGAAGTAGTGATAGAAAAGAGAGAAAGAGCAGCAGTGCGGGGAGGAGACGGAGGTTGAAGAGAGCCAATAAGAGCAGGAGAGTTGATAAGACGAATAGCCTTTGTCTCCACCCTATTGAGAAGAGCTGTACGTGGGGAGCCTCTCCACACGAGAGTTGTACTCTAAACAGGAGCGAATAAAACCCGTGTATGAAGTCAACAACTGTGCAGGGGTAAAGAAGGTGCAGAGTTGGCTTAGCACACCTAATCTCTTGGAAGCAGATTTTACAAGAGATGTAATATGATCTTTCTAAGATAAGTCCTGAGTGAGTGAAACCCCAAGCATGTTCAAAGATGATGCAGGACCGAGCTGGATATTATTAAACATTGGTGGGTACTTCTGTGGAAGATTGTGTCGTGTTGATAGGTGTAATCACTGAGTCTTTGATGCATTAAAAACAACAAGATTACTTTTACCCCAGTCAGAGATACGAGCCAAGTCAGACATTAGGTGTGCCATGGCCTCTTGTTTGTTGAAGTAACTGCCATCCTCTCAACATGCCCAAACCATGCCTCCTTGTCACTACACCAGTACATACCAATCCCATCTTTCCTCTGAACCCTTCAGTCACATACCTAGCCCACCCAGGCCTCAAATTCAAGGATGCGCTACATGTCCCTCCTTGTCTGAGCGTACGAATGTCTTCTTTTACTGCTCAGGTCGCACTACCATACAGCATTACTTTCCTAACATATGCTGCATACAAAGATCCCTTAGTATGGAAGGAGAGCCTTTTTCAGTGTAAGGAGAGGCAACAGCTCCGTGAACTTCCTTCACCCACTCCTTACCCTATCCACAGAGCTAGCTCCAGCCCCACCTCCATCACATAACATGTCATTGCACAAAGTGGAGTTACTTCCCACACCCTTTTGGCAAACTGCACATGGCCATACTCACTCTGCTTTGACAGTACCGCCACCAGCTCTACATGTCGTCACTTTTATTTGATCACATTCACTCAGACCTTTTTGATCCATTCTTTCTGTCCATTTCCTAAATCTTTTAATCCTTTCTCCGCATCCCTTCTATTCTGTGCAGTCAACAAACCATGAGCATACATCCCCCATGGGAGTCCATTTCTGAAGTCAAGTGAGAGAACTTCAGGTATCATGACAAAAGGGCTCGTGACTGACCCCTGATGCACACCAACATTGATGCACACCAACATTCATGGAAAATTCATCACTCATATCTCTATTCCCACCTGGGTGTGTGCACCTACACACACAACCATAACCACTCAAGCCAGCCTTTCCTCTGTCTCTCTGTCTATTGCCAGATGCCTTAATCCCCTAAGGAGTGGCCACAAAAAAATCGCCTCCATGTCACCCTGTCCCCAGCCATTTCATTGTCCTGCTCCCAGCTCACACGCCCCTCTCTCATATACCTCTCCATTTCATCCCTCTATCTCATCCTTGGTCTCCACCTCACTCACATACACTCTCCTCATCAGAGTCTCACTCTCCATCCTCTCCACATAGCCAAACCACCTCAGTGTTTCTCCTAATGCTTCCTATCACATCCACATCCACACCACAATGCTCCTTCACTTCCTCATTTGTCTGTCTCTCCATGTGACTCCACGTGCTCCTCTCAAATAACTCATTTCCACTGCTCTCACTCTTGACTTCTGTCCCTCCAACAAGGTCCAAGCTTCACTGCCATATGTTAGAGTTGGTATCACAATACTGTCATGCAGTAACTTTTTCACTTCCATGCTCACTTTCCTATTTCTTATCAATACTTTCAAGGAACCAGCAACCTTTCTTCTTACTTCATCCACTAAACTTTCAACCTTACTCATCACTCTACCCAAGTTCTTAAATGCACTCACATTTTCCATTTCCTCTTCATCCAACCTCACTGTACATTCACTTAACTTCTCTTGAAGACTCGTTACTTAAACCATCCAGTCCCGACCGATTTTTTTACCCAACACATCCCCAGAACCCGCCCGATTTTGTTTTTTTTTTGGGGGGGGGGGGGGTGCTCAAATGTCCGCTTTTGGTAAGAAACATCAAAAATTCATAAGTCAGCCTTACGTTTTCCTTCTTTCTCAGGGTACCTGGCTAAAGAAAACGAACTATGGAAGGGTTAAAATTCAGGCCACTTTAAATTACGTGTTTATTTATTTATTTGGTATGAATTTATGTATAGCACAAGTCTATACTGGTTTTCACACAATAATATAGGCGATAAAAGCATTGTTCACTCACCGAAAACCCCAGCATATGGCACCTTCCTTTACGACATTACCACCTCATCACTTCTGTTTGTTTCTCCCTCTAGCTTCTGTGTTTCTTTGTCCTCCACCTCAGGAATCACTTTCACCGTGAATTTCGTCATTGGAGAGACCATGGGGCAACATATCTTTACTGGTCAGGTTACTGCTAACAAGTGAATTGCCAAGTGTGTGGAGGGAGGGGAGGGTCATGTGGGGCCAGTATCCCCACTTGACAGCAGGTAGAGGAAGGTCTCCCACATATGCCTACCAAAAATCATCCGCGAATGTTGAAAATGTGCACACGACGGGCTTTGCAATTGAGTGACGTACAATGCACGTCGGTGGGTCTGTCCGCGGAGAAAAGTAGTGACGTGCATCATATGTTGGTGGGACTCGGTGGGTTAACTATTCCCTACATTCACCTTTAGGTTCCATTTCTTACACACTCCTAAACTCATCCACCAAGCCTTGCAGCTCATCTGCAAACAACAGTACAGTCACTCCTCAATCCCAAACAAGAGTACAGTACAGCCACTCCTCAGTCCCCATTAATTTAACTTTTTCTGCAGATTCAGAGGCTTCAGGAGGTTGCATTGGTGTTGGAGTCCCTGGTTTTGGCTCTTGTTCTTCCTCTTTCTCTGATGAAGCTGCTTGTTTTCAGGGCGATTTATTTCTCTGCTTCTTGTAAATTATCACCTTCACTGTTCTCAGTCTCCAGTAGATGGTATGTCCTCATCTGCTTCATCAAGACCTACCTTCTAAGCCAGTGTGACACTTTTCTTGTGGTCCCTGTAGCTGTAATCCCTGCCATGCTGTCTCTGAGAAAAACAATCAGGTCTGCTTGTTCAGACCACACATATCCTCACACACCTCCCAGGCATTTTTTCTGATTTCATCCCAGGATTGCATGATGTTGAGGCAGTTGTTCATGGTAAATTCATGTCAGAACCCTTGTTCATTAGAATGTTTTTCAGTCAGTTAAAAATATGGCAGATGTTGCATGCTTTGAATGCTCTAGTGACACCCATATCTATTGGTTGAATGGCAGACGTTATGTTTGGTGGCCAGAACAGTACTTTCTTAATTGAGGACAGATCATTTAAGTTTGGGGGTGACACAGAAAATATTTTTAATTTTCTCATTGCACTACTTGCATTCACGCATTGCATGATGGGTTGGCCATTTGGTGAATATCGCGCCTAATAGTCTTAAGCTCAATAAAATCATCTGGTGGTAGCAATTATAATATGAAAATTGTCATTGTATAGAAGAGATTAAAGAAGATTAATCAAGTACTGTACAGTGGGGTAATTGCATCAACTGCCTGAAAGTGTCCATCATATGAGTGGTTGGCAGAATATGTAATACTTACTGTAATATGACCACTTGGAATTTATTCACTACTTAGTGTTCTACATAAGCTCTAATTTTCGTCATGTTACGTGAATACTATGTACTGTTAAAAAAATGTATTTGCTAGGAATGCTAAGGGTTGTTCCTAAATGAATGAAGCTGCTTGCATACTTCATAATGCTGCCAGTAATTTTGGACAGTCTAAGGTATGTTACGGCAGTTGGGTGAATTTATAGCTTGGATCATGTAGTGTTAGTTCCTTGTATGCACCAGTGATGCAAATGCCCCAAGGTTGTATGGAGTAATTACAAGCAATGTATCAAAGTATTCAATGGTGATACTAATTGTTGTGAACATATTTCACACACTGAAAACAGTTAGCTAATGTGTTTTGTTCATTTAAAGGTCAATTCAAGGAGTAACATGTGGAGTTAAGAAGCCCCAGTTGTGGGATGGAAAATGGTGATTATGTTCTAGTGTGCCATCCAGGTAGAGGCCATTGGCAAAGACTGTCATTATGTAAGTGTGTTACATAATTTGATTGAACCAGAAAACATTGCATGGGATGTTCACCTTTTCTGTAATGTAGAATCACAAAGTGGAGCCTGAGTTTCCGACTTTCAAGCAGCCTGAGGACCCAGATGTGTCTTATGTACAGAGCAGATTGTTTTGAAATTAGAGGCAAGTTTGTGAAGGGGAGACTCACATTTAAAGATATTATTAGTGCCAAGGGTCTCATGATATGCCAAATTTTTTACCTATTAATGCTGTCATTATATTTTCAAATGATGTAATATTATGTATATGCTACACTTAACTATATAACCACCCACCCAGTCCCCCACCTACCTCTATAACCACCCACCCACTCTCTTATGTACCTACCTACTCACCCAGCCTCCTACCCACCTACCTACTCACTCACCCACCTAGCCTCTTACCTACCTACCCACTCACCCACCCTCTTACCTACCTACTCACTCACCCACCCACCCACCCAGCCTCTTACCTACCTACCTACCCACTCACCCAGCCTCTTACCTACCTACCCACTCACCCACCCA
>JAGKTI010031026.1:0-12239 GCA_018397915.1 Birgus latro
CGGCTATTCCTTAACCCTGACCCTGAAAATATCCCCTCTCTCTTCTTCTCTCATTCTTCCCTCGTTCACTTCCCTCCCTCCCGCACTCTTTCTTTGTCACTCCTCCTTACCTTCTCGTTTTTCACTATCTTCACTTTTCCCTTCCTCATCATCTCCTCTCCCTTTTGTCTTCCTTACTCCTGCCTCACACCAACCTCTCCCCCTCTTCTTCCTCTTACCCTCTCCTTTACCCACCTTGCACTACCTCTCTTACTACCCATTCGCCATCACGTCTTCTCACCTTCATCATATTTACCTCCCTCACCCCTAGCCTGTCTAGAAGACTATACCTGATGGTGCTGTGCACCCTGGATGGAGTAGCTGCGGCGACCATCCGGAAGCCTAACCTCTTCAATTTTCCTGCACATCACTGTTGGAAGGACCCTGGTTTGACCCTTGCGAGACCCTGTCAAGCGGGCGCCGGACCCCTGCACTGTGTGTGTAATGTAGAATACCTATTGGAGGACCTTACAAAGACAGTTGCATATGAATTATGTGGTCGCAGGGTCTGCTGGGCCGGACAGACTGGGGTTTACGTTTCGCAGCAACAACAACAACCCTTAGCCATTCCTTATCTCACACTTCATCCCTCTCTCTCTTTTCCCCACCACTTCTCTTTTCACACCCTCTTTTGTCTTCCATACCATCCTAAACATCGCTTTCTTTATAGTTTCCTAATTCCTTTCCTCACCACTTTTCTCCTCACCCCCTCCTTTTCTCACCTCACCCTACACCTACTCCCTCTTCCTCCATACACTTACGCTCTTCTTCTCCTGTTATACCTTAACCTTCACACTTTCCTTTGCGTCACCCTCTCCTCCTCCCTCCTACATAATTTCTCCCCACCCTCTCCTTCCCTCGACTCACCCCTCACCTCTCTCCTTGTCGTTTTACTATCCTGTAAAGCTCATGGAAGTAGATGTCATAGCAATAAATATCTCAGCGAGGACCAGAGTGTATGTTGCTGTTTGCTTTCCTCTGAACTCTTTTGCACTCCCCTCCGCCTCACCATTCTCATTCTCCCCTTCATTTCTTATTGTTTTCTAAGTCCCTCATCTGTTCTCCAACTCTTACCTTCTCCTCTCAGCCTCCCCTCTCTTACTGTCTCCTCTCCCTTTCCCTTCCTTCCTTTCAGCCTATCCTCCTCCTTCCTCTTCTTTCTCTCTCTTCACCTTGTTCTGCTCCTCCCACTCCTTCTTCTCACCCTTCAACCCTCTTTCTCACTCCTCTCTCTCCCCTTCCACAGTGTTTCCAGAGTCGAGGTCGTACGTGTGATTTGATGGGTGAACTCCAGGACGTATATGCCCTGTTTGGTCCCGCCTCTCCTACAAGGGCTCCCATGCCACCCTGCCAGCTCCTACCACGGCCTCTACATCAAGCTGAGTAGGTCATTATCACCTGAAAGTCTAGAAGTCGTGTTCCAGTGGTATTTGAAGGCTCCACTGCATTCCTTCCTAAGCGATTTATTCTATAGAGTTGATGTTTATCCTTTCTTATATATTATGTACTCGTACCAGGTACAGCTTTTTAATATACGTAGTACTTATGGGTGATTCGTCAATAGACCTCCGAAACTCACATGGCAGTACTTTAAAGTATTGCAAGGAGGGCTCAGACTGCTGGTGTGGGCGTGGGTGTGAAAGTGGGAATAGGAGATGAGTAAATGGTGAAAGTAGACGTTAATGATGCTGATTGACTCGTGCCCGCTAATCACAAGAAATCGCCCAGGGGAGTGGAAGAAGAGATATATATATATGTACTACCATTTTGTATATCTGCATGTGTAACATTAATAATCCCCTCCATGATGTTGTACAGACTCTGTCGATACCATACTCACTTTAATTTGGCCTAAAATTGCCATCTCTCCAACTTTAGTGTTGAGTCATAAAATACAGTAACACTAAAATATGATGTTAGTCACGATGAAGTGCTGTGGAAAGGATGTGGAGCCGTGTCATTGTTTTTTTTAAATTCCTCTGAGCTACGTGAAATAACCTTGCTAAAAGGACAAAATTCTGGGCAATGTTAGAGTGAAATTAGTATAACTCTCACGTTCCTATAACTTCCTCTCAGCTGAGTAAAATCGACAGGCTTTGGTTTGAAAAGGAAATGGGAGTTGTCCCGGCCATGAAACGGCTTATGGCGACAGTACTGACACCCTCAGCCTCCTATACCCTGGCAGACTCTTACCACGGCCTCTACCTCACGCTGGAAATTGAATCTTACCTTGATATCTAATGCCCATATTCTGGTCGGATAAGGAAGCTCCCTGGCACCTTTTTCTTAGGGATTTATTTTGCTTGTTACACCTAATTGTCCTCTTCTGTGTTACATAAATCTTTTCAATACGACCATACACTGCATCAACAGCGTACAGAAGGATGTTAACCAGCCACATCCAAAGACGCCACGGAAAAGGTGCTAGGGAGCCTCCTCAGCCGATTACAGTACAGGTCCATGAGCCGTGATCCAGCTAGTCTATTCTCTTTCGCACCTCTTCCTTACCAGTATATTCCTGTCTAATTCATCTCAACTCTCGCAGGCTCTTACGAAACACTCTCAGCTGCATATAACTGTCTAACGTTTGTTGGAATAGAATACTAGCATTGTACTGATTACTAAAGGGTCAATGGATACAGTATGAACACAATCAGGCTAAGTTAAATAAAATCTTCCTACAATAAAAGGAGTAAAATGCTAGAGTTGTCGTGACCATGAGATACTTAATATGTCTTATATATGCGTAGCTTGTTAAAATAGGTCAAATTAGGTACGTATCGTGGACAAGCATGTAAATGTTCCGAATGACACTAATGGTCGTGTGCTTGAACATTAAATCATAAAGTGGAATGCAAAGCCCTAATTACAGAAGGTCATTTATGCACTTTATCTATCTATTCGCAGACGCCTTAATCCCGTAAGGGGTGGCCACAAACAAATCGCCTCCATGTCTCCCTGTCCCCCGCCATTTCATTGCCCTGCTCCCAGCTCACACACCCCTTTCTCATATACCTCTCCACTCCATCTCCTTATGTAATGTCTGTGGTTATTATGTACGGTCAGCCAATATCCCATAGTACAGAACGGTCAGCAACCCTATAGGAAGGCCAGACGTTCCGTCATCGTCACTACATACTTCAAATATCATAAAAAATTCGTGATCTGCATTCCACTTTGTGATTCAAGGTACGAGTATAAGCATACGGCACTAAGGCCCGTATCCTCGTCCGCATAAGCAGCTCCCTAGCACCTCTTCCTTAGCGATGTACTTTCGGGTACATCTGATTAATATTAATTCGTATGTTGTTCATGCTGAGTATGGTGGAACTGGAATGACTTAAGTAACAAAGAAGAGGTTGACATGGAGTGGTACGCAGAATAAATCGCTTAGGAAGAGGTGTTTGGGAGCATCCTAACCCGACGAGCTAACAGGTCTCTGTCTCTTACAGTAATACCGGCATTGGAGCCGTATTTTCTGTTGTTTAGGAGTTTTTCGTTTTTTAATGTCATCTTTACCTGTTTGTTTCTGAGTATGTTTAGTCAATAGTCTCGTCTGTGATGTTTATGTAAACTAAACGTCAGTGCAGTGAAAAAAAAAAATAGTACTGTCTTGAAATAGTTAATACAAACTAAATCCACATCATGTGATATAAGCAACACAGGTAAAAATTACCTCTTCACTGCTGGACGTCTTTCCAGATAAGAAATAAATAGTTTAGTGACAATAAGAAAAGCACAAGAAAAAACGCCACTGGGGTGAAGTGGCTAAATTAGGGATATCACTTCAGAGAGAGCCAGCTTAAAAGGATTAAAACTGTCAGAAGATCGCCAGGAGGAAACGAGGAAGCCATCATCACAGTTAAAGGAGTTAAGGTGGATTATGAAAAATAAGTCGCCAAGGAAGAGCTGTCAGGGCCTTTCTTAAGCCTATGAAATGAGGTCGCGTCAATTACAACCATAATCGTTACACAACTCACTCCTTCACTTTAATATTTCGTTGTTTATTTAGCTTTGCACATTTCTGTCAGTCTGTTTATTTATCTGCCAGTCTATCTATCTATCTATCTATCTGACATTATTTATTATTATTACCACTAGAATACCTCCCATTTTTCTGCCTCTCAGCATCTAAACATCTCGACCTCGCACAGTTAAGACATATCCTCCCGTTGAGCCTTGCCTCATAAGATTTAAACATACAGGGAGTCTCGTAAGATTTTTGAAAAACTTTGAGATATTATTCTAGGGATAATTTTGACTGTAAAATTCTGTATCAGTATGGGTTCAATTCTCAACCACTGAGGAGCCACAGTTACTTTTTTTTTTTCAAGGAAGAAGGAACCAAAGGCCACGGGCCCACATACTGTTCCTTCCAAGAAAAAGCAAAAACAATACAAAAGAGCCAAATTCAAGATCCGTTCATTTCGAGATGCCTGGACACACTGCATTTGAAAGACTAGAGATCATAGGAAGTAGGAAATACAGACAGAGGAAGACAGTTCCACAGTTGACCAGTTGCGTAAATGAAGGACTGGGGCGGTTAACTCTTGCATTAGAGAGTTGGACAGAAAAGGGATGAGAGTTTGTTGCTAGACGGGTACTACGTGCCCGGCGTAGAGGTGGAGGGATGCAAGCAGACAGTTCAGAGGAACAGTGGCCGTTGAAGTAGCGATAGAAGAGAGATAAAGATACAACAGTGCGGCGAATAGACAAAGGTTGAAGGGAATCAGTAAGAGGAGGAGAGTTAATGAGGCGAAAAGCTTTTGACTCCACCCTATTGAGAAGAGCTGCATGTGGGGAGCCTCCCCACACATGGGAGTTGTACTCCATACACGGGCGAATAAAACCCGTGTACAAAGTCAACAACTGTGCAGGAGTAAAGAAAGTTCGGAGTCGGCTTAGCACACCTAATCTCTTGGAAGCAGATTCCGCAAGAGATGTAATATGTTCTTTCCAAGACAAATCCCGAGAGAATGAAACCCCCAGCATATTCAAGGAAGATGCAGGACCGAGCTGGACATTATTAAACATTAGTGGGTAATCCTGAGGAAGATTTTGTCGGGTTGATAAGTGTAAGAACTGAGTTTTTGATGCATTAAAAATAACAAGATTATTTTTACCCCAGACAGAAATACGAGCCAAGTCAGACATTAGGTGTGCCATAACCTCATCCCATTTTTGTTGAAGTAACTGCTGAGATGGACGTTGCGGCAACCGAATGGAAAGGTGAAGGGTGGAATCATCAGCATATGAGTGGATAGGGTTAGATGTACAGCTTAGAAGGTCATTGATGAATAAAAGGAAGAGAGTTGGTGATAGGACAGAGCCCTGAGGAACACCACTGTTGATAGGTCTAGGAGAAGAACGATGGCCGTCTACAACAACGGCTATAGAACGACCAGAAAGGAAGCTAGAAATGAAGGCACAGATAGAAGGATAGAAACCATTGGATGGCAGTTTGGAATTTAAAGATTTATGCCAGACTCGATCGAATGCCTTTGAGATGTCAAGTGCAATGGCAAAGCTTTCGCCAAAGTCCCGAAAGGAGGATGACCAGGATTCAGAAAGGTAGGTGAGAAGATCGCCAGTGGAGCGTCCCTGACGGAACCCATACTGACGATCAGAAAGAAGGTTGTGACAGGAAAGATGCTTTAAGATTTTCTGTTAAGAATTGACTCGAAAACTTTTGAGATACAGGATGTTAAGGCAATTGGACGATAGTTAGAGGGTAGGGAATGGTCACCCTTCTTTGAGACTTGCTGAATGAGACAAATTTCCAGCAAGAAGGAAAGGTACAAGTTGATACACAAAGGCGAAAGAGTTTACCTAGGCAGGGTGTAAGCACAGAAGCACAGTTTTTGAGGACAACAGGAGGGACTCCATCAGGCACATATGTCTTGTTAGTATTGATGCCAGTGATGGCAGAAAATACATCAGCTGAAGAAATTTTAATGTCAGTCAAGAGGAAGTCAGAGGGGGGAAGTGATGGAGGAACAGCACCGGAATCGTCTAAGGTAGAATTGGAGGAGAAAGTCTGGGCGAAGAGATCCGCTTTATCAGTAGAAGAAATAGCTACAGAGCCATCAGAGTAGAAAAGAGGAGGGAAGGATGATGAGGTATAGTTGTTAGAAATGTTTTTGGCAAGGTGCCAGAAGGAGCGAGAAGAATAGGTGGCAGAAGGAGCGACAAGAATTCGAGTTGGAGAGTTGAGAACATTTAGCACGGATGAAATAATTTTTAGCAGAACGAAGAACAGACTTAACACGATTCCGGGCAGAAATATATTTAAGATGTGATTCAGGGGTGGGTTGGCTATGGTACCCTTTATAGGCCCTCTCCTTGTTGCGGACAGCATTAGAACAAGCATGATTAAACCAAGGCTTTTATGCATTAGTCAGAGGATATGAAAAAGGAATGTATGCTTCCATGCCCGAAAGAATAACCTCCGTAATGCACAAGGCACACTCAGATGGCTCCCGGCCATGGAAGCAATAATCATTCCAAGGAAAATCAAAGAAGTACTGCCTGAGGGCCTCCCAATCTGCAGCTCCAAAGTGCCACAGGCGGCGTTTCTTTGGAGGATCCACAGGCTGTACCGGAGCAATAGGACAACTTAAGGTAATTATGTTATGATCGGAGGAGCCCAACGGAGAGAAAAGATCAACAGTGTAAGCAGAAGGATTAGTTGTTAGGAAAAGGTCAAGTATGTTGGAACTCTCTCCAAGGCAGTCAGGGATACGAGTAGGGTGTTGTACAAGCTGCTCTAGGTCATTAAGGACAGAAAAGATGTAGGCTTGTTCACCAGGTGGATCAGTGAAAGGAGAGGAGAGCCAGAGGTGGTGGTGAACATTGAAATCTCCTAGAATGGAGATTTCAGAGAAAGGAGAAATGGATAGAATGTGTTCCATCGTAGAAGTAGGACAGTCAAAGAATTTTTGATAGTCAGTAGAATTAGGAGATAAGTAAACAGCACAGATATATTTAGTCAGAGAATGACAGGAGAGCCGAAGCCAGAGAGTAGAGAATTCAGAAGAATCAAGTTCAGGAACGCGAGAACAAGATAGATCGTTGCGTACATATACGCAACAGCCAACTTTGGCTTTGAAATGAGATTAGAGAAAGTAGGAGGATACAGAAAAGGGTTTGCTGTCAGTTGCCTCAGACAGCTGAGTCTCAGAGAGAAAGAGAAGGTGAGGTTTAGAGGAGGAAAGGTGGTGTTCAACGGAGCGAAAGTTAGAGAAGAGGCCGCGAATGTTACAGAAATGAAGGAGTGAGTCAGACAGAGGTTCCAGGCAGCTCTGTGAGTTGTCACCGGGAGAGGGGCTGATGAGGTGATGGGTTAAAGAGGAAGACTATTGTAATTTCGCCAATAAGGGCGTCGGTAATTGTATATCCGTAACGGTTGAGGATTGGACCAACATTCATATATCATTGTACCTTATAATATCCCTGGCATAATCTGAAGTTTCTATCTGTCTCTGTCTCTGTCTCTGTCTGTCTGTCTCTCTCTGAATGATTCCACAACTTTCTTACATTATACTCATTAGGTTTGCTCGTTTACTATGTGTCTGTCTACCATTAAGTCCTTCTTGCCCAAGCAGGAGAGTAGTGGCCCAACACTAGGCTACTCAGGCCCAACATTTAAGGCAAGAGTGATTAGCCTCGCTCCTCCCATAGTTGCACCATGTGAACAAGGAATACCAACCTACCCTCAGACGTAAACCTTAATGGGCCTCATCTAGTTGCAGCGCCTTAACCCACTAGACCATACGGCATCTTTTGTCTACATGGTTACCACACAGCGTAATAAATGGTTTCCTGGGTGATAACAACTACTAGGCTTGTCAGTGAATGGAGTGTCACGTAAAGGTAACTCTAGGCCTGCACTAATGGAGTGGACGGTAGCTGCTCTCACCTACATACACTACCAGTTCTCGTTATGAAAGTTACAAAATATTCTAAACTATGTCAGCTTAATCTTGCTCCTTTATTTTGGTTCTAATTCTCTGTCTGTCTGCCTGCGTTTTTGTCTGTTTGTTGGATTAAGATTTGTTCACTGATTTTGTTCATGTTCTGTCACTCATTTTTATAGTCTCTCTCTCTCTCTCTCTCTCTCTCTCTCTCTCTCTCTCTCTCTCTTTCTCTGTCCTTTACTTCTGTTCGTCTTTGCCTCCCCTTTCATTTTCATTTCCCTCCTCATCTTTCCATTAGGGTGGCCTGGCGCTGGAAAAGTTTGTTTGTCAGATCAGGAAGTGACGAAGGGAATGAGATGGGATCGAACTTGTGCCTCCACCTCTACTCCTGCCTCACTCGCCCTCGCCCTTTACATGTCTCTCTTCCACCCCCCCCCCCCCTCCCCTTTACATATTCTCTCTTCCGCTCCTTCCCTTGCACTCCCCTTCCCCCAACACCCGGTTCCCTTACAATGTACAAACTTACACAGCTTCCTCTCGGCATTAGGGACACTAACTCTCCAAATATCAGTCAGAGCTCTTCGATATATTGTAGGAGACCAAGATGAGGGAAGAAAAGACAAAAGGTGGCTTGGATACTTTTTTTACAGATGAACGGAGGAAAGGAACACAAATTAAACTAGAAAGCATTCAGAGAGCGCATACCTTCGCCAATGCCATTAAAAAGGATCCGAATCCGGATCCGTGGGTATAGCATCCGGATCCGGATCTAGATCTGCCTCAAAATATAAAATATTTTCCTTGGTCTATGATCCACCGTTCCACAAAATTTCAGAGTAATCCGTTCATAAATTTTTCAGTAATCCCGGATCCAGTTCCGTGGATATTATGATCTGGATCCGCTCCAATATTTGATTAACTTTTTCTTGGTCCATGGCCCACCTTTTCACAAAATTTCATTGAAATTCATTGAGAACTTTTTTTTTTAAGTAATCCTGCTAACAAACAGACAAATAAACAAACCAACACTGAGTAAAACATAACCACCTTAGGGGAGGTATTAGAAAATATATATTGAAAAAATATATATAGACCAGGCTACAGGTGTCCTCCATTCATTTTTAAAGATCTGTATAAGTCGGACTAGAACTGCTGTAGGATGATGTCTGGCAGTAAACTAATCTGTGAAACGAGTTTCAGAAAGAAGCAGTTCGTGTAACAAAGGAATTCTGAAAGGTAGAAGTTCCGCAATGTGGCAGTGTGACAGTCAATTCGTGAGCGCTGCCAGATCCCCGTGTAACACAAGTGGAAGACGTGCAGAGGTGGATCAGTGAAGGCAACTTTGTCTGTGCATTTGTAATAAATGTATCGGTATAATAATGCAAGGGAGACAACATTCCAGCTTACTTGAAAAATGGTAGTTCATTTGTAAATGCTGGATTATTAATTATTCCTATAGATTTGTTTCGAATTTTGTTCAGTTGTTTTAGTGCAACCCCTCCACATCCCTTCACAAGAGTGAGCAATACTCGAGCCGAGAGTGCACATGACTTTTGTAAATTAAGTATAGCTAACTGCTCGTTAACGAAGAAGTCACGGATTATGTACAATAATCCAGGTTTCTTTGAGGCGGTTTTAACAAGTGATCTAACGTGAGGGGTCCAACTGCTGGTATTGTTAAGCCAAACACCGAAAATTTCAATACTTTTAGAGCTAGAAACTCAGTTGCGCTGAAGGTAATATATGAATCAGGCAATATGTGTCTTCTAGTTAATTGTTTGTATTTAGTACTCCTGCCATTAAATGAGACATTTATTTTTTTTTTTTCAATTGATTTATAGGGAAATGTTGCGTTGAGCTGCGAGGTATATGCAAAGCAAATGTGAAGCTTTGAGTCATCTACATGTGAGTGAATTGGATCATAAATGAGATTACAAATGAATGAGGAACGGGGGTGGAGCCATGACTTATCCTTATGGGATACCGGAGTTAATTAAATGGAAATTGGAATACAACACACCTACTTTGAGACACTTTTTTTTTTTTTTTTTATGTGTCCGACTCTGGGCATAGGCTTTACAGCCTGCTATCAAGGCCCAGCCGTCCTCCATACACCTCTACATGTCACCACTTCGGCGCTAACACCCACCGTCCATATTGAATACATGCTAGGGCTGTTGAATGACTTCTCTGAATAATTCAAGCTAGGTTAAGATATATTGTGGTATTTTGGTTCTAATCATGAATTTAAGGTAAAAAGCATCCTTTAGTAAAATTTCTTATTTCATATCATTTCACAAGAGAACTTTTTTTTTTCCAATATCTAGGCCTAATTAAGGCATATGATTTAGATTTGGTACAGTTTTATGGAAGTACAATTTAGTCATATATACAGTAGGAAGAAATTCTCTACTGTGTTGGTCGTAATTTTGGTATTTCCATGGTGTTTCGATATTTCTGATTAATGTTCACTTTAAGCTATACAGAAGCTTAATATGCATTTTCTGGTGCATAACAATAAATTGCTCCTGTTTTGAAATGTTAGAAACATGATCTGACTTAATACTTCGCCAGAATTTGGATTTGATATGATCAAATAAATTTTTTTTCAAATAACAAGTCATTTCTTGAATCATTTATGGCCCCATCTAAATTTCCTGCATTATCATGTAATATTTAATTGCAAATGCTTCTCACAAGGTCTTGGTACACAATTAACACCAAAAATATGCAAACTTACACAGTTCAAATGCGTACTGCTTTGTGAATGCAACTTATTTCTAATGCAACGGCCATCTTGGACGTCATCTTGAATTATGCAATATGTTCAAGGGTGACAAGAGGTCACCAGGCAGATTCTTAATCTACACATTCCTCGCTTTCAAATGACACCAAGATCAAAACTATAGACAACATTTTCAGGTTCATCCCTGTATCTCCTAGACTATAAGGGATAAAGAGAAAGGAGCACTATAGGCTGGTACGAGAGGATAGAGAGAATGTAAACAGGAACACAGTGTGAAATGAACTGAGAGGAGCCTGACGCAGCATTCTGTGAGGGGTGACCATAACAAAAGGACTTGAAGACGCATCTGTCCCTACTCAGTAACGACCCTTTACTCCTCATCGCATCCACCCTAAAAAAGAAGGCTTGGAGTTAATGCCTATCTATTCCAAAAAGGGTCATTAAGGCAGATAGTCTTTTTTTTTTTTTAAATCACTCTCTTCCTAAGATTACTACCCTCAGTATTCCATGTTACACCCACGTTCCTATCTGTACTGTTGGGTACACTGGAACAACGCGGAAACGAAATTTGTCTAAGAGTCTGACCTGCCAGAAAATCGAACTCAGGTTCTTTAAGTTGCAAGCTATAATTCCTAACCAACGGACCACTGCCCCCCACCCTCCATGAATAAGCTGGCTACTCCCGCACCTAATTTTACTCCTCGTTCTAGGAAAAATGAGGAAGAAAAGAGAGGAGGGAATGAGGAAAAAGAAATGCATAGGGGAAGTAATAGAAAATACTGACAGAGAGAATATCAATACTTGCAATTCAATTTCCTGAGTATAGGACGATGAAAAAAATGAAAAGGGAAGAGAAAGATGAATGATTCAAAATAAGCATATATCTACCATAGCACTGTGAGTTTAAGTGCAATTCATTTCCATCACATGGAACACAAAGTCCACTCCATTCAGCTCACACCCCTTTGCCAGTCCATTCGGGCCAGTCGTCGGACTCTCGGACAAAGTTTGTTTCCCCCTGTCCCTGTCCCCCTGGCAGTGAAGTTGGGTACCTGAATTTAACATCAACTACTTCAAGTCCTATCGCTGTGGAAGACTGGAATTTTTGCCAAAATGTACTGTCTACCCTAATGGCCTTCGTGTAGTTCATTGGTGTTTAGCCAACCCATCTCTTCGTCCAATTGCATCCAACAACAAATAAAGGATATAGAAGTACAAGCTTCAAATCTTTAAACCGCATTCTTTGTCGCCTTATTTCTATGACGTCTATCGTATTTTAATCTTGTTTCCACCGGACGATTTCATTCTGCTCGTAAGAAACTACCCAAATTGGATAGGTTTAATGCGGACTTCATTAGCCCAGTTACAGCGGAAAAAAATATTGAAACAAAACAAAATTATCTGATGATAGTATGAAACGATAAAAGACGCCATCATAGGGAGGAGGTTAAACTATGAGATTGTTCTGAATTTCTTACAGTAGCGGTAACTTGTACAACCCACTGTATGATGAGTGTAAAGCATCAGGCTAACCACTT
>JAGKTI010031028.1:0-12239 GCA_018397915.1 Birgus latro
AGATCTGTGTATAAGAGTCTTAGACACATTTTCCCCGTGTCAAACGTGAAAATAACATGCATGCACAAATTTTTAGCGTGCTATAAGTGTAAATCATTCCCCTGTCCATTGTTTTGATTGTTTTTCGGTGTTTGTCATCATTTTACCTCCTTTTATACTGATCTTCTCAGTTATTTTATAGTGTATTCTTCCCACAGTATCATAGCACGTGGATTATCTTTTCTTACTAGTAAAGGATGTTAGTATATTGCGAGTGTATTCAACAAACAGAGCTTTCTCTTGTTTTGACTATGTTTTCCCACCATCAGCTTTTTATCTTTGGCGCTGTAAGGTCTAACTACTGTATAACTGGCTGTTTGCTGTTTTGGTGGATGTGATTAGCATTGTTCTCTGTTCAAAAATACAAGTTTGTGTATGTTGTTTTACCAGTAAAATAGTTTGTACACTGTATAAACAATTGTTTGCTGAGTGAAGCTAGGTTCTATTTTGATTTTTCCTGCCATTCTGTTATTATTTTTCCAGTGAATCAGTTTATGGCATTTTTCTACATTTCATGGTAAGTTAGATAATATCATAGCAAGTAGATTTTCTGTTCTTTTCTCACTGGTAAAGGAAGTACTGTTATAGAAAGTGTATCTCGCTAGTGTCACTGATGTAGTTACCCCTGTAGTGAATGGGTAAAATAGAAGATGTGAAGATTAAGTAGGGAGATAAGGCGAGTCCCAAGAACGATGAATCTTTTCCTTATCAATAACCTGTAGCTGAAGAATTCAAGACCTCACCATTTTCCCTCTGCTTACTCAGTGGTCAGTTTTTCTGCTTGTGGGCGAATAACACTAAATATTTTTCCCAGAAAAGAGACCTTTGTCCTTGACCATATGTGGGTGAGACATACTGTGGGAGGGGCAAAACGTGAGTGTGTTTTCCAGTAGCAGTCGAAAAAACCTCTTCTTAACGGCTCGTTATTGGCTATGTGTGGGATGTGTTAACTCCCAATTGGTAGCAGGTGCCTCGATTGTTAGTGTATGACTGGATATTACATTAAAGACAGCCTGGTGGCTACTTAGCCGGGAGAGGCAAAGTAAGGCTACTTTAAAGCTCGAGGACCTAGTGAGAGAGACATTTTGTTACACATTTTGCTGCACTTTTCAACACATTTTCACACATTACTAAACACGTTACTTTGATTGCAAAACACACTGTGCACCATTTCCCTTTTTTTGGTTCACTTCTCCATAACACTAGTGTGTGGATTATATCTGGATTATATCACTGATGAGTTTTCCTAGGTCCTGAAGCTCTGTGAGTATGTAGCGTCCACTGATTATAATCTGGTTAGGTAAGAGAAATAACTCGTTTTATATTTGTATTGTGAGGCCTGTGTGAATTCCCGTTTGTAAAACGAATCCTGTTTTCATTTTTGGTATGTGTATGTTACAGTGTGTAGTAAAGTAACTTAATTTTCTTGTGAGCTTTACCTTACTCCTATTGGTGATTAATTAAGAGTTAAGAGTGCACTGTAATTTATAGCCTCATAACAACTTGGCATTCTCCTTGCCAGGATAGCTCTGTGATATAATACTGGCACCCTTGCGCACATACACTGTGCTTTCTCTTACCCATGTAACTATAATCAGTAATCATGGCCTTAATGAGTGATAGTGATGTGAAAACATTTTTGGATTCTAAGCCTCCTCAGCCAGAGTGAAAACATTCACAGAACACAAGGTCATATTGCTTGCCCAGGCCTTACAGTTGAGATTTTCTGCCACAGTCACTAAGACTAATTTAATTGATCTAATACTGGACACCATGTTTGAGCAAAGTAAGTCCTCCATAGTTAGGTCTGAGGCATTTGATACTGCACAAGGTATTGGTCCTGAGGCTTTGGGGTCGGAGATACCTGGCCCCTGTGATTTTTCTACTCGTGATACTGGTGACAGAGTGCAACTTCAGCTAGCCAGAATTAAGCTGGGAGAACTAGAAGTGCAAGCTAAAATGAGAGAACTAGAATTGTAAGCTCAGACGAGACAAAAGGAAATGGATCATGAATTCAGACTGAAGCACCCTGATAGTTCACCTAAAGCTATTAGTTCGTCCGCCAGGGAATGTTTTGATGTTGCCAGGAACATAAAGCTACTACCTCCATTTAATGAGCAAGATATCACTAAGTACTTCCATATGTTTGAAAAGGTAGCAGGTCATCTTTCTTGGCCAAAAAACTCTTGGACAGTACTGTTGCAGAGTGTTTTGAAAGGAAAGGCTCAAGAAGCTTATATTTCTCTTTATCAGTTGATCAAAGTGCAAACTGTGTTTAAGAGATGTCATTCTCAAAGCATATGAACTCCTGCCAGAGGCATATAGCCATAAATTTCTATCTACTTTTAAACAGAAAGATCAGATTCTTGTGGAATATGCTAGAGTACTCACAGACTCATTTGATCAATGGTTACATTCTAAAAAAAAAGTTGATGATTTCTCTAAATTGAGAGAGTTAATGATCTTGAAGATCCTCACTGGTAACATAGATAGGGATGTTGCTACACACCTAGTAGAGAAAGACTTACATACCCCAGCTAAGGCTGCTGTTGTAGCAGATACTTATAGTATAATTCATCAGCATGAACATAAGCCTCAGTCATTTATTAAGGGTGAGACAGTGAACCAACCAGTTATTGTGAACCCTTCTTACTGGCAAATGCAAGTTAATGTCAATTGACAATACTGGGTAAGCTGCAACTCCAGAGCATGTTAGTTCCACTGAAGCGAGTGACGATAGTGTTGTCAGAGTGTCAAGAAAAAGTGTCAGATTTTGTTTTGTTTTTTTGCCAGAAAATGGGGCACTTGGAGGATTGGTGCTGGAAAAAATTAGGGAAAAGTTCCAATGTGAAGCCTTTTACTTTGGTAAACTCTTGGGGATCTTTTGACACCAACAGAGAGCAGCCACCCACAGATAGTGTTAACTGTAGTCAGACACCACCCCAGCAGATGCATATTGTTGATAGGCCAGAGTGGAGCAGTCAGTAGCTGATAGGCAGACTCCTCTAGAGCCGTTGTTAGACACTAGTAAGAATGGAGCAGTGCAGCCATCATGATCAAGTGAGAGTGGAAGAGTGTCCTCCCCCAAGCAGTATGCAAAGTGTCTCCTCCCCAGATCATTTATTTGCTAACTTCATATCTAAGGGGTTAGTTTCACTTGATGGGAAATGCGGGAAGGAAGTCATTATAATTAGAGACACAAGATGTTGATGTAGCTGACCCTAATGAATGTGTCTTGTTGCAGGGTATAGCTGAGTTTGTATCTGTTCCCCTAACTGAGGTGAAGCTCCAGTCAGAGTTAGTTGCTGGTTCAGTACGTGAGGTTGTTGTTGACCAGCTACCTGTACAAGGGGTCACTTTCCTTTTGGGTAATGACTTGGCGGGAAGACAAGTGAATGCTGTTCCCTGCATGTCAAAAACTCCCCTGAGTTAGGATAGGACTAAAGAGCTAGAAGTATATCCTAAATTGTTTCCTACATGTGCTGTAACTAGAGCTGTGACGGCGAAGATTAGCCATGATAATGTTGACAGTAATGGCACTGGCAATGCCGACGATGATATTGGGCTTGATGATACCTTTTTTGCCAAGTTAACTGACTCAGATGTTGATGATTCTCCTCAGATTGATGTAAGTGCAAGGTTAGTTGATATGGAAGGCTCTGATCCGGAGATTGCCACCTCAGTTGACTCAGCAGTTAGAGATGATGAAAGTGAGTCTGAATTGACAATGTTATTATTTAAGGCCAAACAACGTGTTAATGCAGAGATGGAGACCTCCTAGTGTTGCTCATGATAATGCGTGGGAAACTGTACATCAGGTTGTGGTTCCAATACCTTATAGACATAAAATTATGTTCACTGCTTATGACTCTTCTTCAGCAGGTTACTTAGGAGTGAGGAAAACTCTCTCCCCATCTGGCAGCATTTTTACTGGCCTGTAATCCGTCGAGATGTCTTCTGGTTTTGTAGGTCATGTCACACCTGTCAGCTAGTCGGTAAGAGCAATAAGCCGATCCCTGCGGCTCCTTTGATTCCTCTACCCGTGTTTGAGGCCCCATTCACTAGAGTTCTTGTGGACATTGTTGACCCTTTGCCTAAAATCTCCTCAGGCCACCAGTACATCCTCACAGTGTCAGACATGGCCACTAGATATCCCAAAGCCATTTCCTTGAGAAATATTTCAGCTAAATTGGTTGTAAAGGAGATGCTGACCTTCTTTACCCGTTTTGGTCTCCCTAAGGAAGTTCAATCAGACCAAGGCAGTAATTTTAATTCCAGACTGTTCAGACAAACCCTTAAGGAGTTAGGAATCTCCCAGATCACTTCCTCAGCCTATCATCCTCAGAGTCAAGGTGCATTAGAGAGGTATCACCAAATATTGAAGAGTATGCTTAAAGAGTTGTGTGTTGATGAAAAGGAATGGGACAAGTGTTTGCCTTTCCTCGCACCAAGCGAGTCCTTCGGCTACCAACCATTTGAGTTAATCTTTGGCCATGAAGTAAGAGGACCTCTTAAACTCCTCAAAGAACAATGGGTCAAGGATGATGATCAAATTAACTAGCTAGACTACGTGTCAAAATTTAAAGAAAGATTGGCCTATAGCATGGAGGTAGCCAGGGCACACTTGGAGTCATCTCAGGAGAAGATGAAGAGGTGGTATGGCCACTCTAAGAAAGTTAGGAACAGAGTGTTTCACCCAGGCAATCAAGTTCTTGTCTTGCTTCTCATTCATGGTCAGCCTCTGTAGGCAAGTTTTCCAGGCCCTTATGTAGTAGAGGAAAGGGAAGGTGAAGTAAATTATGTCATCTTAACCCACACCAGAGGAAGGAACAAAGATTATGCCATGTAAATGTGTTAAAGGAGCACCACAGGCAAGATGTGGACCCTCCCTAGAGCAATATGCGCGGTGTTGGCTGTTGAGTTGGTGGAAGACAAGGGCTGCTCTTTGACTTTGGACCAGACTACTTGTTCAAGAGAAAACCAGGGCACGTGGAGTACATTAACTGATAAACTCTCCCATTTGACTACAGAGCAGTGTGCCAAACATGTTGCCCTTCTCAGGAAGTTCCCTGATGTCTTCTGGGACACCCCAGGATGGACAGAAGTGGCACAGCACGACATGGATGTTGGCGATGCCAGCCCTGTGAAGCTGTCACCCTACCGGGCTAGTCCTTAGAAGCAGACCATCATCCAAGAGGAAATGAAGTACATGTTGCAGCTGGTAACTGAGTCATGTCAAAGCGAGTGGTGTTCCCCAGTCATGGTGGTTCCAAAACCCGATGGGTCATATCGTTTTTGTATTGATTATCGTGAAGTCATCTCCCTTACCAAGACTGACACCTACCCACTTCCTAGAGTAGATGATTGTGTGGATGCGATAGGCAATGTAAAGTTTATTACAAAATTAGATCTGATGAAAGGATATTGGTACTTCTCACTTACAGAAAGGGCCCAAGAAATTTTCTGGTCGGTGGCAGTACTTATAAAATTGTAAAGTCATTCCCTATGGTATGAAGAATGCTCCTGCCACCTTCCAGAGGCTGATGAATGATCTCACCAAGGACTCCAGAGGCTGTATAACTTACATTGATAAAGCAGTTATTTTTAGCGACACCTGGGAGCAACACTTGAGCCAACTAGACGCCTTGCTGCAGAGACTGTCCTCTGCTAATTTAGTACTTAATTTAACTAAATGTTAATTTGTAAAGGCTCGAGTGCAGTATCCAGAAATTTCTCCTTGGGTTAAGAGAGCACCATAATATATACCCCCATATCACTAGTAATTCAATATTTCATTCATTAAGTAAATTATAAATTTGTAATAACATCCCATATACAGTTGTATTTTTTGTGTGGTCTCACTATGCCGTCCATGTTGAAGACTTACTAGGAGTTTATTGGTCACTTTGCTCCTCAGTATTTTTCAGATTACTTTTCGTCATCTGTGTGCAAACTATGCATTATGAGGAGTGATCAAGTAGAAGGCTTAGCTAAATCGCGGATAAATTACAGGGAACTCAAGGCAGAGTTTGAGACACTGAAAGATTTCGTAGCATCAAATGTAAGAGTCAGTGAAATTGCTCAAGAGGAAGACACGTGCAAACCAAGCCTGAACCAGCCCCAGCCCATCAAGCAGTTGCAGCGATAATGCATCTTCCTCACCCAGCGATTCCATACTTCGCTCACCAAGTGGAGTCTTCTTTACTATAGTATGATAACGCGCAAAACCAGTAAAAGGTTTGAGGAAGCACCTCCCCATAACTACATACAATCACTACCAGATCCTTGCTGGAGTGGTTGATGAGATTGAAGAAACAAGGTTTACTGGGGACTCCACTGTATGCAGTCAGCTGAAGGAATTTTGTGGACGTATCTTCAGCAGCAGAAAGAGATACTGTTTTCCAGGAGGTAGATTATGTGATATTACAGAAGCCTGTGATGAGGTCACAAAAGACGCAGATGATAAAACTCCCTACTGCTTTCATGTTGGTACAAATGATTTGAAGCGCCACAATTGAAGGAACTGCTAGCAAAGTATCATGAGATGATCAAGCGATTTAAAACAAAGTCCACTAATGTAATAATATCCAGCATACTCCCAAGGATCAGTGCAGAAAATAGCTTCTGTGATAAGGTCTTCAGCACAAATAACCATCTCAAATCTCTCTGCACACAAGAAGGTTGCAGCATGGCTAGGTAGACTTTTACATGGTAAAGTTGCCCTCTTCAAATAAAAAAAGTGCGGAGCATCCGGGAGCAGTAACTAGCTATCTGTCTATCGCCAGACGCCTTAATCCCGTAAGGACTGGCCAGAATCAAATCGCCTCCATGTCACTCTGTCCCCTGCCATTTCAATGCCCAGACCCAGCTCACACTCCTCTCTCTCATATACCCCTCCACTCCATCCCTCCGTCTTATCCTTGGCCTCCCCCTCCCCCCCTCCACCTCACTCACATAAACTTTCCTCGTCAGTCTCTCACTCTCCATCCTACCCACATGGCCAAACCACCTTAATGTGTTTCTCCTAACACTTCCTACCACATCCACATCCACACCACAATGCTACTTCACTTCCTCATTTGTCAGTCTGTCTCTTCATGTGACTCCACATGCTCCTCTCAAATAACTCATTTCCACTGCTCTCACTTTTGACTTTTGTCCCTCCAACAGGGTCCAAGCTTCACTTCCATACGTTAGAGTTGGTATCACAATACTGTCATGTAGCGGCTTTTCCACTTCCATGCTCACTTCCCTGTTGCTTATCACTGCTTTCAAGGAACCAGCAACCTCTCTTCCCTGCTGCATCCTTTCAAGCACTTCACCCTCTAAACTTCCATCCTTACTCATCACACTACCCAAGTACGTAAATGCACTCACATTTTACAGTTACTCCCCACCCAATCTCACTGTACATTCACTGACTTCACCTCTCTCGAAGACCATCACTTTACTCTTCCCTACATTCATCTTTAGATTCCCTTTCTTACACACTCTCCCAAACCCATCTACTAAGCCTTACAATTCCCCTACGTGTTCACTTATCAACACAGTATCATCTGCAAACAACAGTACAGGGAGTTTCCAAACACTGCCCTCTCCCACTAGGGCTGCCCCCAAATCCACTGCCCTACCATGTATTTCTTTTATAATCCCACCCATATACAGATTGAACAACCATGGAGACATGACACATCCTTGTTTCAATCCAACCTTCAAATGGAATCATTCACTCAGATCACCATCCACACACATTGCAGCCTTTGCCCTCACATACTCTTCACTGCCTTCAACAACTTCCCATCTACTCCATATATTCTTAACATTTTCCACAATCGTTGTCTATCCACCCTATCATATGCTTTCTCCAAATCCATGAAGGCTGCATACAACTTCTTTCCCTTCTTTAGAAACTTTTTCACTAAAGATCTAAGAATGAATATCTGACTACACAACCTTTTCCCTTCCTAAAACCTGCCTGTTCTTCTCCGACTAATTCCTCTGTTATTTCCCTAACTCTGTTAATAAGTATCCTACCATATACTTTTCCTATTACACTAAGAAGGCAAATGCCCCTGTGATTACCATACACTTCTTTTTCCTCTTTTCCTTTGTACAGGGGAATAATTATACGTGACTTCCAATCCTCCGGGACTCTACCTTCCTTCCAGGCCAATCTACACACCTTTCACATCCATTCTATTAATATCTCTCCCTCATACTTCAGCATTTCACCACACACTCCATTAATTCCTGGGGCTTTCCCCATTTTAACTTTCTTTCTTCAGTGCTTCCACAACTTCCATCCTACTGATTTCTTCCTCTCTTCCCCTCTTCCCTCACCCCTCCTTCTCCCAGCCATTCCCCAGCCACTTATACTTGCATTACTTTCATTCTCTATGTTCAACAGTTCATTAAAGTGTTCTCTCCATCTGTTCACTTTTTCTCCCTTCTCCACTAGAAATCTACCATTTTTATCTTTCACTCCCAAACTAACTTCTTTGGCACCATCTAGCTCTCTTTACCTTTTTCCAAATTCTTACATTCCCTCCACTTTGCACTCATATTCCTTCTAAATTCTTCATCCACTCTCTTCTTACTCTCTCTTACTAATCTTTTCACCTCTCTCCTCCTCTCTAACTCTTTCTTCCGTCTCTCAACCTCTTTGACGCCCCTGTTCCTCATCCACTCACTATATGCTTTCTTCTTTTGTGCCACAGCCTCTCTCACCTCTTCAGTCCACCGTGCTGTTCCCTGCACCCTCTTTCGTCTTCTCTTCACTCCACATACCACCTCACTTGCTGCACAGATTTCGAGCAGTAACCTGGACATAAATATCCATAAAGTCTGTTCATAAACTATTTGGAACAGAATTAAAGTATGCTATGCTAACGTACATAGTCTACACAACAAATTTGAGGATTTAGAATCTCTTATTTACCTAGAAAATTATGATACTGTCTGCATCACAGAGTCCTGGATTAACACATCTGACTGTGACTTTTTAGCAGAGTACGTTTTAACAGAGTACTATATTTTCAACTGTGAGTGACCACATGAAGCTGGTGGCAGTGTTTTATTATATTTGTAAACTAGTTTCCACCCCTTTGTGCTATCCAGACCCAGTATTACCAACATAAATGCCAGTTACCTTCATCTTAGTACTATATTGCGTAAAATGAATATAAATGTCGTGTAACATCCTCCAGCCCAGTCAACTGACACAGGTGAAAAACTTTATGATTAAATAGTGGAAATTTAGTGTCAAGAGGATAGCGTAATTTTGGTGACTTTAATCTACCAATAACAAAGTGGGATGAACCATTAACTACACACTCAGGACAAGAGCTTTACATGAATCTTCAAGAAAGCACCCTTTACCAACATGTAAAATACCCACTGAGAGGAAACAATATCCTAAACATTATCGTAAGTACAACTAATAACCTAGTTATTAATGTCGAAATTGGACCTGGGTTTATTTCCAGTGATCATTGAATTATACACTTTAATATACTACTGAAAAAGTGAGAGAAACTGAGAGCAAAGAAAAAGTCCCAGACTATCATACAGCGGCTTTCACCAGACTCAGAGCACTGCTTACAATTATGGATTGGAATCAAATGACTGAAACCAATGATTAAACCAAACATGGGAAATTTTCACCCAAAAAACTAATGAAGCAGTAAAGTCATGTGTATTACAACATAACAGGCGTCCAGCTGGTGATAGTAAACCAAAATGGTGGTCCAGTGAAATTAAAAGTAGCTTAATAGCAAAAAAAAAATAAAAAAATAAAAAAAATGCTTACTGTAAATATAAAACCACACAAAATAATGATGATAAATTGGAGTACGATAATCTACGCTGCATGTTGAAAAGCCTTATCAAACGTAGCAAGTAAGCACTGGAGATCCACGTTGCTAATACATGCAAATCATATCTTGAAGAATTTTACAAGTACATTAGAAAGAATAAGGTTATGATTACATCAACAGGCTCTCTAGAAACGAACAATAGCAAACACACAGAAAATGAGGTTGAAATGGCGAACATTCTTAATGTTTACTTTGCATCTGTTTGTAAAGTAGAAAACACCACCAGAAGCCTACTGTTGTCAGGACTCAAAAATATCATAAATAATAGCTAGGAGCAGAAATAACATCTATATGTCGAGCCAGGTTCATAGAGTAGGAAACAACACAGCATCCGTTTCTCACCAAGGGCAGGCAGGAAACACCAGTGCACTTTCTCGCCGTGGGAAGCTGAATAGGGAGAACACACATACAGGTTTCTAGAAACTTCAGTCCACGTGACAAAACACTCCTACTCAAGAGAGAGGAAATGTAGATCAGAATCGGGAGAGAGAGGAACTTGGGTCAGGAGGCTGGAGAAAGGAAAGCAAGAAAGGGGGTCTAGTAAGAGAGGCTGCAAGAGAGTTAGTTAGCATAAAACACTCAGTGTTAATCTTGAGTTTTCCCTTTGAAGACAATAAAACTACAATCAACCACAGACTCATCTTTAACTTTTCCCGTCATCGATCACAAGTGAACTGAGGTTATCTTACAAATCTACTCGCTGTTAACTACAGCTAGGCTACAACTGCGATCCAGTCAGTTACAAGTTTGACATATTATTTTAGATTATTTTGGTGGCAGTGGTGGGATTTGAACCCACGCCTCCAAAGAGACTGGTGTTCTAAGCTCCTCAGCAAAACGCTAGCACATAGAATGTAAGTTTTCCTTTCCGGCCTCTCCTACGAAATTGTCAGGGGGTAAATAAAAATGTAGCTATGAATGCTAGGAATAACTATCGAGTCGATTATCACGAGAGAATCGACTCGTGAAATCAAGTGGCGATTTCACTTTTATGCTGGCTTACTTCGCCAATTCTCTAGAGTCGAGAATTTATAAACTTTCTCAACAATACACAGCAGAGACTAAACGCTCAAGAAGGCTGTATTACTGTACTGTTGGCCTCTGAGAAAGTTAGTTTCTCCCCTTAACATTCAAAAAATAATAATAATAATAAACAGGATCTTGGCTGAGCCAAACTCCTAGCTGGCACAACGGATTTAAGAATTAATACCAAGAGCTGGCCTAAGTACCAGTCGTGATTAATATAAGGAGTTGTGCTAACTCGGAGTAGCAAAAATGTACTAAATATGTGGGGAAATCAAACACGACTGTTACATTTAACAAAGCTCAAGAAACGAACTGTAAATTTATTAATTACAAGAAAATACATTTACGTTACATGAATCAATTCAAAATCAAAGAAAGGGAAATACACTCACTCGAGCACTCAGATAAATAGCTAAATATCCAAAACCTTAAGCCTAGGAAAAACGAAAGAAATACTAATCAGTAATAAGACCGTCGCTGCTATAGTCGATCACCAGGTTTGTCAGGGGGAATTTTATGTCTTTCAAAAAGAAAATGTGTAATTCACGAGGATATTTGATATTGTATAATTGGAGTATACAATATATATAGCTATGTGTGCTAGAGATGACTATTGAGTCATTTATTAAGAGAGAATAGACTCGTGAAATCAAGTGGCGATTTCACTTTATGCTGGCTTACTTCGCCAATTCTCTAGAGTCGAGAATTTATAGACTTTCTCAACGGTACACAGCAGAGACTAGACGCTCAAGTAGGCTGTAATATTGTACCGTTGGCCTCTGAGAAAGTTAGTTTCTCCCCTTAACATTAAAAAATGATAATAATAAAGATAAACAGGATCTTGGCTGAGCCAAACTCCTAGCTAGCACAACAGATTTAAGGATTAATGCCAAAAGCTGGCCTAAGTACCAGTCGTGATTTAATATAAAGAGTTGTGCTAACGTGGAGTAGCAAAACTGTATTAAATAAGTGGGAAAATTAAACACGACTGTTACATTTAACAAAGCTCAAAAAACGAACTGTAAATTTATTGAATACAAGGAAATAAATTTACGTTACATGACTCCAATTCAAATCAAAGAAAGGGAAATGCACTCACTCAAACACTCAGACAAACAGCTAAATATCTCAAAAACTTAAGCCTAGGAAAACAAGAAAATACTAATGGGTATAGATGAGACTGAGCTGCTGTGACGATCACCAAGGGGTGGGAGCTACGAGGATACATGCCAATACAAGCTGAGATCTGAAATCACTAAGAAAATCACTCGAGCCTTGCAAGGCGTACCGCAACGCACT
>JAGKTI010031029.1:0-10212 GCA_018397915.1 Birgus latro
TCTCACTACCAAACAGCATCACACTCCTAACACATGCTGCATACAACAACCCCTTAGCACGTAAGGAGAGTCCTCTCAATGTTAGGAGAGGCAACAGCTCCCTGAACTTCTTCCAACCACTTCTCACCCTAGCAACCGAGCTAACTCCAGCCCCACCTCCGGCACATAACATGTCTCCCAAATAACGAAACTCCTCCACACACTCAAGAGACTCGCCTGCAAGTTCAACCCTCTCACGCCTAACAATCTCCACCTGCTCTCCCCGACATGCCACACACATGAAATCAGCATCATCTCGCAGTCTACCTCTAATACCACTACATCTCTTGTGCACCCACTTATCACAAACACTACACAAGATGGAATTGCTTCCCACACCCTTGTGGCAAACTGCACATGGCCACTCTCCCTCTTTTCTGATTGTACCGCCACCAACCCTAGATATCATCACTTTTGTTTTATCTGCATTCACCCTCAAGCCTTTGTGCCCCATACCATCTCTCCACTTCTTAAATCTTTCCTCCGCATCCTTTTCATTCTCCGCAATCAACACCAAATCATCAGCATACAACATCTCCCATGGGAGTCCATCTCTGAAGTCACGTGAGAGGGCTTCAAGCACCATGATAAACGACAAGGGAGTCAAAACTGACCCCTGATGCACACCAACATTCACGGAAAACTCATCACTCAAAGCTCCATTCACTCTTACCTGGGTGCGAGCACACATGTACATGGCCATCACCACCCTAACCCGAATATTTTGGCGAGCTACGTCCATATCTTGCGAGTGAACTCTGGGGCGTTGTTGGAGTGGAGAGCCTGGGGGATGCCGAAATACGGGAATACATGGAGGACCAGAGCGTCTGCCAAGGCGACAGTGTGGCGTTCTTTGGCTGGGCAGGTGATCAGGAACTTAGAATAAGTGTCGACGAATGTGATAATGATTTGGGTGGAAGGGGCCCGACAATGTCCACTGAGAGGAGCTTCCATGGTTTACTGGCAAGGATGTTTCCAGAGGGGCCTGGTGTTCTGGTGGTGTCTTTCCCGAGTGCACATGCTCAGCAGGCTTGAACAACTTGCTTGGCTAGGTGGGAGGGGTTTGATGTTCAGTAGATGTTGTTGAAAATCTGTAGGAGTCATCTGAGTGTAAGTGTGTCACGGTGTCTAGGGCAGTGTCTGGATCAAGGGCTATGTGTCCTGAGTGTGTGCACAGGTGGCCGCCATGCTGCTGAAGTTTGGGCAATATGTGGGGCAGAATCCAGTCAGGCCAGTCTTTCTCTTGCCATCACTGTAGGAGGCTGGGGGTGGCATGGATGGAGGTGATGGGTAGTCTGGATAGGGCGTCGGCATTTGTACATAATTTCCCTGGCCGATATGCTATATTGAAGTTGAACTCCTCAAGGGTTTCTCTTCTGATGATGATCTGGGTGTTGTGGGTTTCTGATTGCTGTAACCACTGGAGGAACTGGTGGTCAGTGATTATGGTGACGTGGGTGCCAGATAGCTAAGCCCAGAAGTATTCCAGAGCCTAGATGATACCCAGGCATTCCTGTTTGGTGCCGGCGTAGTTTCTTTCGGCTTGGTTAAGTTGCAGCTGGCGCAGACGATGATGTGTTCCAGCCCTTCCTGGGCTTGAGCTAGGACGTCACCGATCGCTACTAAAGATACGTCGGTGTACAGGCGGAAAGGCAGGGTGCAGTTGGGAAATGTGACTATTGGCGCGGTGATCAGTTTGTTTTTGAGGGTGTTGAATGCCTGTATGCGGTCTTCCGTTCAGGTAAAAGCTTCGCCTTTCTTTGTCAAATTGTGGAGTGATTTTGCTATGTTTGTGAAACTCTTTACAAAATGCCAATAGTATGATGTGAAGCTGATGAAGGCACAGACCTCGTGGATGTCTCAGGGCAGGGGGAGGTCTGCGATGGCTCGTAATTTATCTGGATCAGGTGCTATGCCCTCCTTGGAGATGATGTGTCCCAGGAAGGAGACGGAACGTTGAGCTGGGACACACTGTTCTGCCTATCGGATTCTGAGGAAAACTTGATGGAGGCGGTCGGCTCAGGTCGGGCTGAAGATAATCACGTCATTCAAGTATGCGAGGCATATCTCCCAGGTGAGGCTGCTGAGCACGGACTCCATCAGCCAGATCACAGGGGCATTGCAGAGGCCAAAGGGGAGGACGTTAAATTCGTAGTGCTTCCCGTTGCTTGTAGAAAATGTGGTTTTGCCTCTGTCTTCGGGGTGCCCAGTACCCTGACTGCAGGTTGAGGGTTGAGAACCAGGATGCCCTCTATAGGGAGTCGAGAGAGTTGTCGATCCTGGGCAAGGGTGTGGCGTCCTTGGTAGTTACGTCGTTTAACCGCCTGTAGTCCACGTGGTACCGTCTTTTATCTTTACTAGGACGATGGAGGAGGACCAAGGGCTGTTGGATGGAGATATGACGCCGGCATTTAGCATGTCTAGGACCTGCCGGTCTTCCTCAGCCCATTGATTAAGGTTTTTCCTCCTAGATGGTTGACATATAGGCAGTCCTGTGGTGTGTATCTCATGGGACAGGTACGTGGTGTGGCTGATTTCTGTTGGTCCTGACGAGATAATGTCTTGGAAGTCCAGGAGGAGGCGTCGAAGGTTGCCGGTTTGTTGTGATGAGAGGTTTTCAGGTATGAAGGTCAGAGTGGCGGGGGAAAGGGAGGGGGGAGAGGTGCATGGCTCCTCTTCTTCCATCTTCCTGACTACTAATCCCCTGGGGAGGGTGAGCGGGTGGTGGAAATGTTGGTGATGCACACCGCTCCAATATGGGGGGAGGAAGGTAGGGAACAACAGGCAGGAGGCGATGGCTCCTGTTGGTAAGCTTGGGGAGAACCGGGTGGAGTTTCCAGTGGGTCGATGCAGGTGGAGCCAAGCCTTGTGGTGGGGGTGGATGGTAAGGGTGGAGGTGATGGTTGCAGGGAAGGTGGTGGGAGGGGGGCCAGGGGTTGTAGGAGGTAGGGTGGATGATATGATGGTTTGGGTAGGGGGGCAGGGAGGGGGGGGGGGGTGTGCATGTACAGTGTGGCTGAGGGGGGAAGGATCTGGTGGTTTCATGAAGTAGAGGCGCTGCTTGTGGAAATCGATGCAAGTGTGTTTTTGTAGGAGATCCAGCCCCAGGTTGCCATCATGTGTACAGCAGGTTGAGTCAAAGATAATCAACTGGAGTTGGGCAGATACATTCTGATGGGTTTCGGCACGTAGGGCCCAGGTCTCCCCATGTATGGGCAGGGAGCCATCCCCTGAATGTACGAGATGGGCGGAGGTGGGGAGAAGTGGGCCAAAAGCCAAGACATGGCGGGAGTAGAAGTGGTAGTAGAGGCAGGACCTGGCTGCTCCTGTATCGACCAGAAGCCTCGCTTTCACCCCGTTCAGCCTCATCTTGTTGTAGACTGGGGGGTGGTATTTGTGTGCGGTGGCCCCCACCACTGTGGGGAGGTGCGGGGGCGGCCCTAAAAATCCAGTTGTTGTGGGGCGTCCTTTTCTCCGAGTTCTGTTTCCCTGAGGTCAGAGTAGTCAGCTGTGGGGGCGTCATCCTTGATGCTGTCCTCCTTTATGGAGGAGCCCTTCGGCGCCCCTGGGTGGTTGCCCTGCATCAGGCGGCCTTCAGCTGCTCCCCTATATCATGGATAGGGCACCGGTGATTACAAGTGGAGAATTTCCAAAGGTTGATGGAAGTAAGGTTGGTGTTCTCATTCAGGGTGGGTCGTCTCTTGGTGGGGAGTGCGCTTGGCATGGTGGGTGGTGCTGAAGACTTGGTGTTGTTGGGGGGCGTCCCGGGTTTGGGTTGAGGCACCTTTCAGGTTGGAACTCGGCTCACCTTACCGATGTGTTGAGGGGCGGTGCGGGTGGTGAGGAGGCGACTGACGAGCTGGACGTCTATTGAGGTCCCTCGTTGGGTCATAGATTGTAGTGCTCTCTGATGGCACTGGGGAGGATCCTCAGTAGGGTGTTGAAGTTAAGTTGGTCCCGGCTGGTGGTGTCGGCTCCCGGGTATGCAGTGGTGACGAGTCGCCTGGCCTGGATGAGGGTGTCTTCCTGATTACCGTCATAGGTGAGAGCGTTGAGCTGTGAGGGAGCGACAACCTTTCCTAGTTGTGTTGTGACCGCCTGGGTCACAATTTGCTTGAATTCTGCCCATGTCAGCTCAGGGACGATTTTTGCAGCGATGCTGGAGACTATTTTTCCCAGGTGGGGTGGGTCACTGCTATCTTTTCTTTGTGATGTTCAAACACAGTATCCAATAAAGGTTTGACCATGCACATGTATGTGTCTGTATCACATTGTTCAGGGTCGAATTTTGGTAATTGTACATGAGGTTTGGAAGCCATTTTTGTTACTTTCCCTTTTTGCTCCTTGTTGCTCTCTTCTGGATCTAGAACTGCCACTAGCCACCAGTGTTATGCTCCGTGTTTTAAGGTCAACTTCTTGCACTTAGAATGTGGGCATGGATTTGGGTTCTTTTGTTCAGGCCCGGGCAAGATCACACAACAAAGGAACAGGGCACAAACACAGGCTAACCAGTCTTACACGTATATTACCATAAACAGAGAATACACACTGTTGAACGCAAGATATTGGCACCATACAAACACTTATTGTTCATACAGGGTTTGTAGCAGACTAGGTCACGCAGGGAGATTCAGGTGACGGCCAGGTGTGGGAGATGGGCTGTCTGGGGTGCGCTCCCGGACTGTGTAGTGGGTCATCCGGTGTGGGCTGTAGGGCGGTGTGGTGGGCAGCCATCTTTTGGTGGGGCCCTTAGGTGCGGGGTAGCTCTTGGGACTGGGGCCAAACAGGGTTAGAAGGAGGGCCGCTCAGCACCTGCCCTTAGAGGGGTGGGGGTCCTGCAGGAGGGTCCGGGCTAGTCCTGGCCTGAGGTCGTTGGTGTGCCCCTCAAGGACCAGGGGCTACGGTCTCGTCGGGTCGGGGAGGCCATCAGGGGCTGCCTGCATCCGCTCTCTCTTGAGGAGTCCGACAGCGGCTGGGGGCGTTGAGGGGACAGCTGCAATGACAGAACACCCAGGCTCCAGATGTCCTGCACCAGCGAGTCTGTAGGGGAACAATCTCCACCCCTGGTGGTACGGGGGGAGCATGAGGGGCGTCTCTCTCGGCCTCTGGAGAGGCAGGCTGAACCAGGGACGCTGCCCTTGGCGGGAGCCTCCGGGGTGGTGGAGGAGGGAGGCCGGTGGTCGCTCCCTCGGCTTGGCAAGTCCGGTGGACATTGCCGGAACTCCACTCCTTGGCAGCGGAAGGAGATCAGGTGGATGCTTCCTCCACCTGGCAAGTCTGGTGGATGTTACCAAGGCTCCCGGGCAGGGGAGTGGGGGAAGGAAGTCCGGTGAACGTTCCTCCCGTCTGGCAAGTCCAGTGGACGTTACTGGGGCATCACTCGTCCCTGGGGCAGCAGGGAGAGGAAGTTCTGTGGATGCTTCTGCGCCTGCGGTAAGTCTGGTGGACGTTACCGAGGTCCCGCTGTCGGGGGAAAGTTGCAGCAGAGGGGTACCTGGTGGATCCCCCCCCCAGTGGCAGGTCTGGTGGACACTACCAAGGCTCTGCTCCCTTCCCTGGGATGACAGGTGGGGGAAGTCCGGTGGACGTTCCTCCGACAATAAGTCAGGTGGACGTTACTGCACCCCTGCTCCTGCAGGTGGGTGGCAGAAGAGGGAGATCCAGTGGACACTTCCTCTACAGCAAGTCCAGTGGACGTTACTGTGCTGCTGCTCTCCTTGGGGTGTGTAGGACTGGGAAGACCAGTGGTCATTCCTCCTCTAGTGGCAAGTCCAGTGGATGTTATTGAGGGCCTACGTGGGACTGTATGAAAACAAGTCCCACCCTGAGTCTGGTGAGTGCTGTCGTGGTTGGAGGGTAATGTACCTTGGCGATGCACTTCCCGCTGGTCTGGCTGGGTGGAAGAGGGGCATATGATAGCGGTGGTCATCGGCCGGTGTGGCTCAGGGCCCCTGTGTGTCTCATCCTCCCTGGGATCTTCTCCTTGGGCGGGTATTTCAATATATATATATATATATATATATATGTAAAATCTTTCATGTCTTACGTCTCTACAGTTATAGTTTTACATATGTAAATATATACAACTGTTCATATAACCACAACTGTTCACACTAATATGGCTTCAGTGTGTGGTATTCTATGAAGTAGTTGATAGAGACCCACACCACACTCCTGGTATATAATAGGCCCGTGGAATAGAAATGCGTTCTGGAACGTCGACCGCCTTCTCCTTGATGGACGTTACAGAACGCTGACCGCGTTTTAGGGGTTAATGGGCGAGAACACATTCCTCTTTTAGTCCAGAACTTAGTAGGATGATCCATGATAGTTATAAGACAGATAATCCTTGCAAGAACCCCACGAAGTTGCAATTGTTTCCATAGTGTCTGCCTTCCAGTTTATTCGATCATACCTTTTTGAAACCAAGATAAACAACTAGCAGTGTCTCTTGCACTTCATGAAGGTGTTCCATGAGAAAGTTTGCTTGTTTATGGTCAATTGTAAATTCTTGGACATGAGTCCTGATTGCCCAGGTCACTGAAACTATAGCAACTGGCACCACATTTGCATAAAAAGCATATGAGCTAAGACTCTGCCTGGCACCTTGAGTACTGTAACACCACAGTACTTACTGCTGTCACCTTGGTCTTTCCCTTTCCAGAAAGGATTGATGAGACTGTTTGTCCATTGAGAAGGAATTATACCAGTCTGCCAAACTTCCATAAATGCTTAATCCCTGGAGGGAACTTCACTACTGCCTTTCTGATGTTGTCTAAATAAGACACAGCCACAAACAGGCTCAAAATAGCCCCAGCCAAATCTACAGTGACCCTTCTCACAACTTGGACAGCAGAACACAGTCACATTCCACTCCTCGCCATAAACAACATTCCCCTACCACACACACACACACACACACACACACACACACACATACACACAAAATCCTTGGTGTAACATACAATACATCACTGTCATTTAAACAACACATCACAAACATTAAAAATAAAATAATACCAAGACTCAGTTCCTTGAGGGCACTTGCCCATACAAAATTTGGACACAACAAAGAAACCACCACCACAGTATACAAACAATATATACGTTCAGTGATGAATTATGTAAGCCCTGCTTGGGCTCCTAATCTCACTAAAACACTATCACACTCTTCAGACCATACAAAACAAGGACCTAAAAATAATCAGAGGCTGCACAGCTACTACACCCACAGACCACCTACATCAAGAAACCAACATCCTCAAAGTCAAGGATCACCTAGGCATAAGAGGCACCCAAATTCTCACTACAGCCTCCACAAACCCACAGCATCCACTACACTACATGGCAGCACATCCACACACACACCAAGGAACATCAAAACAACACCCAGCACACAATATCACACACAAATACTGTCATCTCTCCCCCCTTGCCTGCCTCAGACCAGCTTCCAGAAGCATAAACATACTCAAATCACTCGCCGCTCCCTTGTGAGGACAGGGTCCACCTGGGCAGGCTGAGATGTGGGCATCATCCAGCCCTCTTAAGTTACCAGAAGAGGCTGGATGACTCCATTGCTGATGACTGTCCAAAATGTAACACAGCACCCCATATTATTAGCCCCTTAACCGCGGGGTTGACGGAGGTGGTTCCTGCCCGTACCGTGGGGGTAATTCGTGCTTCGACTCACTTTTTAAAAATATTTGCCAGAAATAATTTTTTTCTCCTAGAGTATTATAATTATATATGCATATGGCACATACCTTCAGCTTTCTCATGAGATGCTTTTTTAGCCTTCGTCGACTACCGTATGACTTGTGGAGACTTCTGAAGTTGGGTAACGAAGTCTCCAATTTACACTTCCCGACAGCCTGTAATATGAATACCAGTGCCTGATATTATCACTAGAAACACTAATCAATTATTTCCCAGGAGGTTTGATTCATTACCACCGACCGTCACGAGAGTGACGACCTGCGGTTAAGTGGTTAAGCACATTATAGAAGACTGCACTGAACACAATCACCTACGCCAACAACACAATATACATTCCTTGAGAGCTCTGTGGGAAAGCCCGGTCTCGGCCATGGCCTTCCTTAGGGACTCGGGGCTGTTCGGCCAGACTGCCTAGGGAGCAACTGCTACTAGTGGGCAGCAGCCAGCAGCTGCACACTGGCCAATGGAAGCTCTTCACTGGGGTACTCTGCCATATATATACTTACTCAAAGTACTCAGCCTAACAAACATTACTACTGTGACATGAGCTGTACATCAAAGTTCACCTGGGATGTGAGCCTGAAGTGGAGTTTCTTCAGGGTTGGATAAGCTGTCTCACTGCATGAAAGCAGTCCTCTCTACTGGCTCACAGATGTCCTTGACATTCTTCTAATTGTCCTTGCTTAGCAGAGGTTTTACTTAAGAGAAATCTATGTTGCATCTAATCTCCAGCCAGTCAGGCAATACAACCTCCTTCAGCTGTAGACAGCATCCCTGCTGAGACATACCCTTTCCTTGGTCTCGGGCAATCTCCATCACATTCGTCTGTCACTGCCAGAGTAACACACTTAAAGGTATCCCATTGCTCTGCACGATCCTCAGGTGCAGTGAGCTACAAAATTGCAAACACACACTCATGATCGTTGTGAGTTTCTCAAGATGGAACAACCTGTAGGCAGGATGGCCGAGTGGTAGAGTGTCAGACTCAGGACCGGGGGTCGTGATTTCGAGCCACGCCCAGTAGCTGCCATGCCTGGAGGGGTTGTGACCTCCTGTCACCTAGCAAGGCTATATGACCTAATAAGGTCTAGCTCAGGGGAACATTTCCCTTTTTTAAGATGGAACACCTTTACTTGACATCTAGGAATTCTCTTAGTTTTGATTTGTAGCTTCAGTGTAGCAACAAGAAGTCTTTGAATAGTAGTAAACAACTCTGTTGCCCCCCCCCCCTAAAAACCCTAAGTTCTGAAGGATCCTCCACTGAGTACTTACAAGTATGTTGTCATTCTTAGCAACCCCACTGGCATTGGTACACCAAGTACAGTGGTAAAAATCAGGGTGCTAGAACCAGGAGCTAACAGTTCTTAACATGTGGGATTTTGCAAAATACAGAAGGAAAGAACTTTGATAATACTATACCTGGCTTCAGACCCATGGAAACCTACACATTCCTCAGAGCCTTCCACGTCAGTGCCAGTAGCTGCACTGAAGTCGTGGCCCTGACCAACAGTGTATCCCTTTCTTACTTTTCCACAACTGAACTGGGTGTGAATGCTTCCATCTCCTTGGGGGCATACGCTGTAATAAGGGAAATGAAGCCCAAAGTGCACTTCACCTTCAAAGAAATTATATGCTCATCACCTGGATTAACTCTGTCGACAGAAGAGGCAAAGTATGTACTATCCTCCACAACAACACCCCTTAAGATAAGTACCTTCGTTACAACCAGGCAGTAGTATGTGTAAGGATCACTGCTGATCTTGCTACTGCGAGACATTTCAGTCCACAGAAGGCTGACCCTCAGTCACCCCACCTGTAGTGAGATCATTGCTCTAAATTAATTCACTATGAAAAAAAAAACTTTTGACCTTATCCCCCCCCCATGCTCAGCCCTTGCAGTTTTCTGTGAAGAACTCCCATTCCTTTATCTTTTTATGTAGAAATGTATGTTTCCTGGAATGTGTTAGGAAGATAATTGGCTCATAATTACATTCACTCCTTAACTTAAAAGCTGTATTATGGTACAAGCTGGCATTAATATACCTGAATTACGTGTATTCTGCAGTGTAGCAGGCAATATTGAAAGAATAATCGAGACTGCAGTTCAAATGTTAATAATGTATTTATTCACTTCAAATATAGGCTACAGGATTACATGAGCAGTGGTAGTGCAGAAATTTTAACATCAAAATCTTACCACAGAAGGTACATACAAATATTATTGATGGGGTTGATACTTTCGGTGTTAAATGGATTTTCAAGTGACATGATGCAGATTATGCATTAAGAAGATAAGATTGCATCATGATAAGTATCACACCATTCTTCCACTAAATTGGGTGTGGAAAATCCATAAACAAGTATATGAAAAAAAAATACACAGGAATAATTACCAGCAAAATTTCCAGCAAATATGGCCACAGCCATTCACCAACTTCAAACTACGATTTTTTT
>JAGKTI010031030.1:0-12238 GCA_018397915.1 Birgus latro
AATCAAAGGCATTCACCTTTTTCATAGCTGGTGCACTTAAAAACCATTCATGAAAAAATTAAATTGAGAGCAGGAAATTATGATTAACATTTGGGGTAATTTTTTAACCCATTTACAGCATGATGAAAACAGGTTAGACATGAAAATCATTATGGAAATCATCTTTCACACAGTTTATGCATGAGATTAATGATATGGGAAGAACAAAACAAGGAATTTTGATGAAGTTAGGGTACTTACGAGAATGGTGCCGCCGTCCTGATGTATAACCTGCTTGATCATCTCACACTCTGACAGTAAGACCTTGCACCTGACACGTTAGCACTTCCGGTGCACTTTACACTCACCAGCACTTTCCACAACGTTTTCTTTTGCATACCTTGCATCACATCACTTCACTGCACTGTACATAACAGTAAATTCCCGTGTGGAATAGTGACGAGTCCTGGAGAATTTATTTAATCTCAGCATACTTAGGAGCAAACATCACCTTCCTCTCCACGTTTTGTCTGGTCTTCAAAGCGAAATCAGCCGTGTACTGCTGTAGTTTGTCTCGGGACTTCTTGACATCAAACAAAGTGGAGCAAGGGAGATTGAATTCACGTAGGATCCGTGATGTCGGCCACCCGGCGTCCACCTTCTCCAATATCTCCCTCTTCTTCTCCAGAGTCAGAACCACTTTCTTCCTCTTCTCAGGTGGCGGGGCCATCATCACACACATGATCAAGAAGGTGAAAAGCAGCATCAAGCCCTGCAGGAGGTAGGGTATCACCACAAAACCAATCACTTCGGACGCCATTTTCAGAGCGTGTTTACGAGCCAGGAGCGGAGCGTGAAATAAGACCGACAGACAGGCGAGACACGCGAAATTCAAACTGACGCGGTCCAAAAAATTCGGATTTTTTTAACATTTTTTTGAAGTTTTGGGCATTTTGGGGGTCGGACAGCCCACGATGTCCGTATAGTGATGCATCCAAATACTGGGCGTCCGAATAGTAGAGAGATTACTTTTGTAAAAAAATTTACTCCTCTTCCTCTGATCTTCCCTTGTTCCTTGTTTTTGCCTCCTCCCTCTTCTCCTTTAGTATTCCCAATTCCTCTTGAGTTGGGCATCTTTTTATCCATACTTTTTAAAATTCATTTTTTTCCATGAGTTTGTTTACATTTTTTAGTATTTCCTCCACAGTGTTCACACTCTGGAAGGTTACTTTCAGGGGCCCTGACTTATTGCTCTCATATTTCCCTAGCCTTTTGTGTTGCTCTATGTCTTTATCACATATTTCCTCTGATACTTCGTTCAATATGTTCATTACACTTGCCATCTCCTTTTTCTCTTGAAATTTTGTTTTTTATTTCTTCTTCATCTATATCAGTGATTACTAAAGATTTGTTGATATCTGCTGAATCTTTGACCAGTTTTAGGTTGTTTTTGATAATTTCTTTCACTTCCTTTCTAATGCTTTTTTCTTTGACTCTTTTTTCTTAGTCTTTCCGTACTTTCACAGTTTCATCAAACATAGTCTCTACATCATCTTTATAACTTTGCATCAGTTCACCTGTGTGTGTGTGTGTGTGTGTGTATTTACCTAATTTACCTAATTGTGATATACAGGAAATGAGCTACGCTCGTGGGGTCCTGTCTCTTTTTCTCAGTAAGTCAAATTTTGCTTTAAACTCGTTTAAGTTTTTAGACTGGACGATCTCTTTGTCCAGTCTATTCCACAGGTCTATGCATCTAAATGGAAAACTATATTTCTTGATGTTCTTCAAACTTCAAGCAGCGTGGCTTCTTCAGTTTCAGTCCGTGTCCTCTTGTTGCTCTCTTATCCCATACAAACTGATCTCTTCTATCAATTTTATCAACTCCCATCATGGTCCTGAACACTGCAATCATGTCAACCCTCTCTCTCCTTTCCTCTAAGGAGGGCAAATCCAGCCTTTCTAGCCTCTCTCTGTATGACAAATCTGCCAGACTGGGGACCATCTTAGTTGCTGTTCTTTGTATTCTCTCAATCTTGTTTATATCTTTCTTTTTGTGTGGGGACCACACTACTGCTGCATATTCTAACCTGGGGCGGATCATGGCCACTATCAATTTTTTCATCGTCTCTTCATTCACGTAATGAAATGCTACTCTTATGCTGGTCAAGAGTTTATATGTCTCTCTAACTATCTTGTTAATGTGTTTTTCAGGTGACAAACTATCCTGGACCAGCACTCCTAAATCTTTCTCTTCTCTTGCTTTTGTGATTGGTTCATTACCCATCATATAATTCAGTGATGGTCTCTTGGTGCTTTTACCCGTTTCCAATATTTTACCTTTTTTTGCATTGAACTTCATTTCCCACAACCGGCTCCAGTCATGTATCCTATCCAGATCCTCCTGCAGCATTTTACAGTCCTCTTCAACCTCTACCTTCCTCAAAATCTTTGCATCATCAGCAAACAGACTTGCATAACTGTTCACTCCATCTACCATGTCATGTACGTAAATCAGGAACATTACTGGTGCCAACACCAAGCCCTGTGGGACACCACTTGTTACTTCTCTCCATCCAGATGTCCTGTCCTTTATTACTGTCCTCACTTGAGTGTGTTGTCCCAGATGATTGGCTGAGGAGTGTGATTGTGAATGTGTACAAAGGAAGGGGTGATGCCCTGGAAGGGGGAAATTACAGAGGTGTGGAGCTCTTGGATCAGATAATGAAAGTAATGGAGAGAGTTCTAGAAGGTGTGATTGGAGAAGGAGTGAATGTCAATGAGATGCAGTTTGGGTTTGTGCCAGGCGGGGGGACCATTGATGCCATGTTCATTGTTCGACAGCTTCAGGAAAAGTGTATTGGAGGGAAGGGGGAGTTTGTTTCGTTTCGTTTTTTGAAGGCTGCAACATGCTTGCATGTGTCGGCCTTTTTGGATTGGAGCGTGTAGCATTTTATGACCGGATGCCCTTCCTGATGTCTACCAATGACCCCAAGTTTTGGGAGAGTTGTGTTTTGTTTTTGTTGATTTGGAAAAGGCCTTTGACAGAGTCCCTAGAGGGATGGTGAAGTGGGCAATGAGAAAGCTAGGGTTGGAAGAGTGGCTGGTTAGGGTGGTTATGGCCATGTACATGGGTGCTCGCACCCAGGTAAGAGTGAATGGAGCTTTGAGTGATCAGTTTTCAGTGAGTGTTGGTGTGCATCGGGGGTCGGTTTTGAGTCCCTTGTTGTTTATTGTGGTGCTTGGGGCCCTCTCATGTGACTTCAGAGATGGACTCCCATGGGAGATGTTGTGTGCTGATGATTTGGTGTTGATTGCGGAGAATGAGGGGGAGGCGGAGGAAAGATTTGAGAGGTGGAGAGATGGTGTGGGGTACAAGGGCTTGGGGGTAAGTGCAGATAAAGCAAAAGTGATGATATCTGGGGTTGGTGGCGGTACAGTCAGAGGAGAGGAAGAGTGGCCATGTGCAGTTTGCCGCAAGGATGTGGGAAGTAATTCCATCTTGTGTAGTGCTTGTGATAAGTGGGTGCACAAGAGACGTAGTGGTGTTGGAGGTAGACAGCGAGATGGTGCTGATTTCATGTGTGCGGCGTGTCGGGGAGAGCGGGTGGAGATTGTTGGGCGTGAGAGGGTTGAACTTACAGGTGAGTCTCTTGAGTGTGTGGAGGAGTTTCGTTGTTTGGGAGACATGTTGTGTGCCGGAGGTGGGGCTGGAGTTGGCTCGGTTGCTGGGGTGAGAGGTGGTTGGAAGAAGTTCAGGGAGCTGTTGCCTCTCCTGACACTGAGAGGACTCTCCTTATGTGCTGGGGGGTCTTTGTGTGCAGCATGTGTTGGGAGTGTGATGCTGTTTGGTGGTGAGACCTGGGCAGTGGAGGAAGAGGATGTTCGCAGGTTTAAACGTACAGAAATGACAATGATTAGGTGGATGTGCAGTGCATCCCTGCGTGCAAGGCCTGGGGGGGCGGGTTTACGATGAAAGAGTTGAGGGGTAGGATGGGACTGAAGTGTGTTAGTGTTGTGGTGAGGAGGGGTGGGCTGGGGTGGTTTGGACATGTGGAGAGGGTGGGGGATGATAGTTGGGTACAGAGGGTGAGAGGTGTTAATACTGGGGGAGGGGTTGGGAGGGGAAGACCGAGAAAGACATGGGACGAGGTCATTAAGTGTGACTTAAGGGTTGAGGGACTGAACAGGGAGGCTGCCAGGTATCGAGCAGTGTGGAGAGCCGCCATTAGGTGACCAAGGCCGACGCATGCAAGCATGTTGGAGCCTTCAAAAACGAAACGAAACGAAACTTGTCTGTCTCTCAAAAAGTCTCTCATCCATTCCAGGAGGTTAGCCTTCAGTCCTCCTATATGCTCTAATTTCCACATTAGTCTCTTATGGGGTACCTTGTCATAGGCCTTCTCCAAATCTAAATACACACAGTCCACCCAACCGTCTCTCTCTCTTGTAGCACATCAATCGCTCTTGAGTAAAAGCTCAAGTTGAAAACACATGACCTTCCACTTCTGAATCCAAATTGACTTTCAGTCAAAATATTCATCTCTTCCAGATATTTTATCTAACTATCTTTCAGAAACGTCTCGCACAATTTTGCAACCATGCTGGTTAGGGACACTGGTCTATAGTTCAGGGGTTCTTCCTTGTTTCCTCCCTTGTAAATTGGTACCACATTTGCTCTCTTCCATTCCCGAGGCACTTTCCCTTCTTCCAGCAAATACACAATTAAACTGTGAATCTTCTCCACCAGTTGTTCTCTGCATTCCTTCAGTACCCAATTTGAAATTCCATCCGGTCCTGGGGCTTTCCTTACATCTTGAGTTTCCAGTAATTTGTATACTTCCTGCACTTCCACTTTTATATCTTTTATCACTACATTCCTAGTGTGTGGGGGTGGGGGTGTTTGTGTGTGTGTGCATGTGCATATGTGTGTGTGTGTGTTTATCTAGTATGAGGCTTTATCATATATCAACACATGAAAAAATACATGTTACTTTTATTAGATGTGATAAAATGGATTCTCGAGAGAGGTGTTGTCTGGACTCTTCTACAAATAAATATCAACAGTTACCATTTGGAACATCATGAGATATAAATTGCCAAGTTTTGAGAATACCATTTCCTACAACACAATCCTCACTATTAATACTGAAAATAAGTTCCTATGACCATGAGTTTACAGTCCCAGTATACATGAAAAGATCTAATGTAAGTGGAACGCATTGCTAACTTATAACAACACTGCTAATACCAGTAAACTGGTACCTGTACTTAGTAAAAATACAACTTACTGTATATAGAAATATGTTTCACATACAGTATTAAGATAATTAAAATATACTGACCATGGGTTGAGTGAGGATGGGAACAGAGGGAAGAGCATAGAAGGAATAGATGATGGTATGCGTGCTGTTTGTAAGGCAGGCTCGATCTCCAGACAGGCATCTCTTACGGCATAGGACAATGCCTTCACCTGCTTGGCTAAATAGATAGAAAAAGAGAATAAACATTTTGCAGAGAACTGAACTTAGCACTGAAGTAATGTTTAAATTTTTACAAACTGTTATGTGACGTTAATCTGACATGTGCTGTTTAGATTCACTAGGTTATACAGTATTTTCCTAATTTTTTTACCTATAGTAAACCAAATACACATGAAAATTATGAGAAAAATATATTTTAGAAATCACATTGAAAATAACTGCAGCGCTACTGAATTGTATTCAATAGCATTTCTATTGCAATGCTATATCCCTCTGTATATATATCAGTGATGTGACACAGAATCTTCTCCATAAAATCTCTCCTCGCACAGAGGTTGTAGTTTTTAAATCAAATACATATATATCCTTACCAAAATTAATTCTGGTATAATTTGTACTAATTTCTAAGGATGAGAGTTATTTTTTTTTTTAATTGTTAGCCACATCCAACTATTAACCTGTCAGTAATTCTATGATCACTCCACCAGTGATAATGAAACTTTACTTTGACAAAAGCATCATCATCATCATCTAGACCTCCTTTCCCACCCTAGGGCAGGGTGAGGAGTAGAAGTTTGCCCAATTCAATGGGCCACACTTCCATTCACTCATCATTCAAACCCACGGAATCCTGGCTCCATCAGATAGGCCAAGAAAATTTCACCACGTTCTGTAGCTTCACATATACCTAGCTGACAGAGTCAATCCAAACGCTGTCAAGTTGAAAAGCAGTGCCAATTCCCTTATTATGCCCTTCTCTGCACAAAATTCGTCCAGCCAGCTCAGTCTCTTGTCAGTCCCTTAGCCTCACCAACTTTCATCCCTCTCTTCCTCACACAATCATCCACCATATCCCTTCAAAATCTTCTTGGCCTACCTCGCCTCTTCCCTCCCTCAAATTCGCTCAGATATACCTTTTTCACCACTCTGTTGTCATCCATTCTCTCCCTGTGACCAAACCATCTCAGTACACTCTCTTTGATTCTGGTGTCCCCAGCCTTCCTCATTCCGCATCTTTCACGAATCACATTATTCCATATCCTATCAACTCTCTCTACTCCACAAACATTCCTCAGCAGTCTCATCTCTACTGCTCTTACTCTTGACTTTTCATTTTCATGCCACACTATAGTCTCACATCCATATGTTAAAACTGGGACTAACACTCCTTCATGTAAGCCTCATGCAGCTGCAACACTTAAGCCTCTGTTTTTTAACAAGGCCTTCATAGCACCAGCTACTCTCCTTCCTTGTGTCATTCTACTTTCCAATTCCTTTGCACATTTTCCTCTCTTTTCTGTCACTGTACCTAGGTATCTGAACTCTCTCACCAATTTCAATCTCTCTCCAGTCACTGTAACATCACACTGGGAGTCACCTTCTCTCTCAGTAATCATCACTTTACTCTTTTCTACATTTACTCTCAAGGCATGACACTCACAGACATCTTCAAAACTCTGCAGTAGTCTACCAAGCTCTTGTCTAGTATTTGCAAGCAGTACTGCATCATCAGCATGCAACAAATTTGAGATGTTCCATCCATCACCATTCATTACCAGCACCATCCCTCTCTCCATTACTGATGTTTTCAATTCTCTCATCACCCAATCCATATATATATACAGTACTGAACAACCATGGGGACATTGCACAACCTTGTCGCATGCCCACATTGATCATGAACCAATCAATTAGGTGCCCGTTTACCCTTACACATGCCTCACTACTATCAAAAAAACTCTTGACGGCACCTAGTAGCTTACCATCTACACCGTACATGCACAAAACCTTCCACAATCCTTCTCTATCTACTTTGTCGTATGCTTTTTCCAGATCCATAAATGCCATAAACACCTTATAGTCCTTGTCACATGCCATCTCCACTGTCTTACTGCAAATATTTGATCCACACATCCTCTGCCACTCCTAAAGGCAATGATTGTACCCCTGTACAAAAATAAGGGCGAGCGAAGTGAATGCAAGAATTACCGTATAAAATCAGTTAAAGAAAAAGATGCTTTAATTTCACTGCACTTAAAACTATTGAAGGTAGTGTTCCTAAAGCACCTTAACCTACAGTATTAACTTCATCAGCGCAAGAAGCTATAACCAAGTCACCATTTAGCATGAACCCAATATGACCCATCACTATACACCAAACTGTCATACTAATCAATGCATACAGTCTAAAAAGATGTCCGATACTAAGAAAATGTCAGATTATAATAAATTTATGCATTCTTCAACAGTATTTTGCAAGCAAAGGAAATGCATGGTCCTGATGCACCTCTTGCACTTAACAAGTCTAAACAAGGGAACAATGCTATTAAAGCAGAAAGGGAGATATGGAAGAAACCTTTAGTCTGAGATGGACTGATGACTAAACACCTTTTGGCTCAATCAGTAGAGAGGTGGCCTGCAGTCCTTCCAGACCCAGGTTCAAATCCTGGCTGGGGCAGGGAACAGTTTAAGAATTTGAATTTCATAAAAATCTGACTTTACTGATCTACCAGAAGACCTGCCGACAAGTTGTAAAAATACCCCTGCTAATACCAATACACCAGTCCTGTATGAGACAGCCCTAGCATGTATTCAATATGGACGGTGGGTGTTAGCACCGAAGTGGTGACATGTAGAGGTGTTTTGTACGTAGGAGGACTACTGGGCCTTGGGAGCAGGCTATGAAGCCTATACCCAGAGTTGGACACACACAAAAAAAAAAAAAAAAAGTGACTTGATGGAGGGTACAACCTAATAAAATCATAATTCAATGGAAAGATATATCATTAATGCTTTTCTCAAGTGGGAACATTAGTGAAGCAAATGGAGCTGGGATAAGCAGCTGAAAAAAGAACAGATACAAGGTAATATCTGAGGTTGTTTTCGTTGTTGTTCTATCCCTGTCAGTCCAACTAAGCAGACCTATCAACTGCTGTGAACACATGCTCTCATGCAGCTGACAGCACCTTGCCAGAGTGAGGCATGGGGATTAGCGTGGAGGTTTGGTTCCTGAGTGGACAATGCAACTCTTCACCCAGTTAACACTGGCACCACAGTAGGTTCCATGTCACCCCATTATCTGGTTATATGGGTGCCACCCACCATCGTAAATGGTTTCCTGTAACTCAGGCAACCATTTGGTTTGTCACTCACTGTAGGGCCACCTGATGTAGAAAGAAGAGTAATAACAGTGATAGGAAGGATGGGAGAAACAGGAAGAGAGGAGGATAGATACATGAAAATAATGACAAACAGGAATCAAAAGATGGGCAGCACTACATCAAGTGAATGGATGGTGGATGCCCCCAGCTACCACCAAATGTATGATGCTGGTTTACAAAACAACTGTGCTGATATTTGCATATGCCCCACACGTGGGTCTGAGAATGAAATGGATGTTTTCAAATGAGTTTGTGGATACAATGTGGGTATGAAGGAAAGGAAACTGGTACTTGGAGGGGACTTGAATGGACATGGTGGGGAAGGGTATGAAGGAATACATGGAATATTTGGCTCTGGTATCCAGAAACACTGAAGATGAGAGAGTATTGGAATCTGGGGATGCTACAAATACCTGTGGTATGTAAAACAAATAAAATCAAATATGCCAAGCTATCTCTTAAAGAATCCCCATGATGAGCTTGGCCATGGTACAGCTGACATCTTCTTGTGGCCTGGAAGCTAAACTAAGTGCAAGACCATCTAATTACCTCCAAAGAATTACTGGAAAGTGCTGGGAGACATGTAATGGGGTTGGAACAATGTGGAAGTCTCCACTTGGACTCTGACTATTTCAGTGTGGTTGAGTTTCCTGCCTGAGTGATGACTGTGTGGTTGTTTACCAAGAATGCTGCCACACTTCATGCTTATGGCAATATTTTCAGGGCCAATGGTTGCCAACCAGCTACTAAGAGTATGTGCACTAATGTTCGGTAAATGGTATCACAGTCTAATGACTTACAAGTCTGGCAACACAACTAGTCAGATAGCCCATTTCTAAAACAAAAAAATTGATTGAAAGATGATAAGAGACATCTGTCCATCACATACCTGAGTGTGATTTGGTGTTAAGAAAACCTATTTAACTTCTTCAATCCAGCGATGTCTTTCTTTATTCTGGTTAAATAGGAACAATTTTATTCAGATGTAGAGAAAACTTTCAAACGAGTGAAGCTGAATACAACCTTCAGTAATCTCTTCAATACAAGAGGTCTTTCTTAGCTTGAACAAATTCATCTGAAAGTAGCAGAATATTAGAAAAAAAAAATGCTTGACAGAAGAGGTAAAAAAAAAAAAAAAGTATGTGTACAAAGGGAAAGTGTGAAAATTAAGGAGTATCAGGAGGGCCAAAAATACATTCCATGCAGAGGTGAGAAGTGTCTGAATAGCACAGTTTTGATGCTGGAGATGACAAATACAAAAAGGACACATTAAAGCTGGGCCTTTTCAACGCAAAAAATGGTTTGTGGCTAAGGAGAGGGGCCATCTAAGTAGAAGTGACAGTGTGGTGAAATAATATGACCAAAGTCGTAATACAGTATAGGAAAAAAAAAATGGCCATTTAAAGAATGGGAAAAAGGTGGTAATTAGGAGAATTTGGCTGCTTAAGGCAGAGCATAACAAGATGCATACAAGACAAACTTGAGCTCAAGAAGGAATAATGAACTAGTTAAACAAAGTAGATGGGAAAGGATTGATATTTAGGATGGCTAAGTGAATGATAATGAAAAATTGGGGATTAGTGTTTAAGAATGACAAAGGAATTGTTGGTCCCCATAATAAAGATCTACAAGACAATTGTTGCGATCATTACCACTGTGAGTCGAGTGCAGAATTTTTGGGACAGGGAGGGTCTTAATGCAGAAGAATCAGTCCAGGGACCTTATCAACTGATTAACTATGAGGCTGTAAAGAAGAGCAGTGGAGAACATGAAAGTGGGCAGGACAGCTGGCTACACAGGCATGACAATGTTAAGTGATTTTATTAATACAGGAATTAAGGAGGAAAATGTCCTGAAAAAGTAGTTGGAAAGTGTGACAGTATACATGAGGTATCTCAAGCCACAGGAGAAATTGTGCCAATCATAGTTTTAAAAATTCACAGTTAAAAGTTGATGAAAGTTTAAGATATGAGGATAGGCTATAACTAACTTTGTATTTATTGTGAAGATTGACCATTTCCAGAAGTTAATTACATGTCATTACCTAAAAGCATTATTGTCAAGAATGATGAAACTGTGCAGACGTTTTGGAAAGCCTCAGAGGGCCCAATACCTGCCCAAGGCCCCAACCAAATGGGCAGATTCACATGGCCATGTGGAATGCGTGAGGTGTGAATGAGGAAAGCAGGAGTGGAAGTAGTGAATATGTTCAAGAGTGTGAGATATGTTGTGATGGCATTGTGTGAAACAATGATGAAAGGGTGTGAAGTGGAGTGGGAGGGTGTGAAATGTGCAAGGTCAGGCATGAATGGGTGAGGAAGAAACAAGAAAGGAATGATCTGCTGATGAATGAAGTGTGGCAGAGTGGAATGAGAGGTTACAAATGTGTCAGCTTGATATAAGTGTATGTCGAGTTCAAGTCTGAGAAGTGAAAGTGGCAGTGATTGTAGCATATGCACCATGTGATGACATGAGTGAGACAAAGACACGTTTTGGGATGAGCTGCATTTAGTAGTAGGAGAAATGCCCAGGAGTTATAAAGTATTTGTAATGGGCAACATGAATAGGAGAGCAGGCACTGGTCCTGTGAATGATAAAATGAGTAATAATGGAGTACCAGGAGAGAATGATAATAGAAAGCAAATGATGGACATGTATCAGGAAAGGAGGTTGTGCATTTGTAATTTTTATTCCAAACACACAGATGCACAAGAATATACATGGTATAGAGGGAATGGAGCCTGACTGATTACGTGCTCGTAGCAAAATCAATGTTGGGAAGTGTTGCTGATACGAGGGCTGTGAGAGGACGATGTGGAGGTTTGTCCGATCATACGACTGTGGTATGCAAGATCAAGTTGACGGGAGTGAGGTGGGCCAAGAAAGAATGAAGCAGTCAGGGAGAGACTTTGAAATTCGAGGAGCTGAGGATCAAAGAAATGGCAGATGAATTCAGGGCCAAAGTAGGGGAGCAGTTAGAAACAGTGAATTGGAATGAAATGGATCTGGATAGATTGTGCAGTGCATACAGAGATTACTTAGTTTGGAATGTTAATGCGGTGTGTGGTGTGGCAAGAGTAACAACAAAGAAGAAAGGTAGGGCATGGTAGGATGAAGAGACTGAGAGAGCAGAGGAGGAAAAGAAGTGGCTAGAATGGATACAGGACAGGGTTTCAGTTGAAATAAAAACTGAATATACTGTGAGCATGAAGCACGTAAAGCAATTAGTGAAGAGGAAAATGAAGGAGGTAAATGATGATCTAGGAAGAAAAATTAACGCAAATTACTCTGAAAATAAGTTATTCTGAAAACAGGTGCGGAAATGTATAAGTGACAGTGGAAAGATATGTGAGAGTGTGAAGGATGTAAGTGGTAGATTATTAACCCATGGGGATGATGTAAGGTCCAGATGGAAAGAATATTTTCAAAGCCTGATGAATGGTATCAGAAAAAGGCAAACCACACTCACCGGCCTCACACTGCGAATTACCCGGGCCCCCGGCTGCCACCGCAGGACCCTTCCGGTGACGTCACCACTCGTGACGCAAAAGGTGTGTGTGTGCGCGCACACACACACTAACAGCAATATGCACTAACACTCTCGTCCTCTCTTCT
>JAGKTI010031032.1:0-12237 GCA_018397915.1 Birgus latro
CTTCCACTATAGACAGTTTTCCATCCATGAATTTTAGTGAGGAGGGTCGGCTCCCCATCCCCCCCCCCCCAAAAAAAAAAAACTCAGAAATAATGAAAGGAAGGCAGATATGATTTTGATATCTTAGTACTGTACATCTTGTACAAAGGACTTTCATCCGTAATGCGATATAAATAAAAATGGTCAGAAATAGAGGAAAGATTTTAATAACATTTCTCAAGTGACTTCCCTTAGTTTCTGGAAAGGTCTTCTACTCTATACAGTTTTCCAATCGTTATTTTTAGGTCAGCCTTCCCCAGGAAATTAAGATCTCTAATAATTGATGGCAGAACTGCATACACGGCTTGGACATCTTAGTGCTTGTACAACGGATTCTCGTGTGTGATGCGATTTTTGGGAAGCGTGACCCTCCCAGTGATCCTTGGAAGGTCTGCCCTCTCCCAAAAATAATCACGACCAAAAATACGAGAGGTGAGCACCTGGATTTCAGCGACATCGGCAAACATATCGCACGACTGGGTGTGCAGTTTCCATGGTTTCTCTGAATACAGAGGAAGAAAGTGCACATCTACTTTATTTTAGGATTTGTATTAGAGTATTTCCAGTTCTCATTCTTGTCCACAATAATGAGCCTGTCTTTGTTTTTAACTCGTTTTTTGGCCTAAATGCACATTACAATTCTAAGCTCTATACTTACAAGGAAGTAACACAAAAGTAACGAAAAAAAGAAATACAGAGGAGAGAAGAGAGTGTGTGTGTGTGGGGGGGGGGGGATAGAATGTAGAATTTCACTGGCGGTGGAGAAAAAATAATGGGTGAATAAGGAATAGCTGCACACAGTAGGAGTGAAGATGTAAGATATCATGTACGGATGACGTTGAGAAGTTTGTGTTGTGTGTGTGTGTGTGTGTGTGTGTGTGTGTGAAGGGAAAGAGCACCATCTGTCCAGGTGAGCATGGGAATGTGCTACGTGGATGCTAGAAGTGGACCTTGACTGAGAGGCTCGGGAAAAGGGTGAAAGTGTTCGAAATAAAGTGTCTAACATTTGTATGTTGGGTGATTTGGTTTGACAAAATGAGAAATAACACTACGAGAGAGAGTAGGGAAACACATGCCATATCGTGGGGAGGGGAAACTAATGTGTGTAAAAGTCCTGTAACCATACGAAAATAAAAAAGTGAATGAAAGAATGGAAATGAAGAAAAGCTATGAAGAGTAGAAACAGAAGAATCGAGGGGAAGGTGGAAGCCAAGGAGAACACGAGAGGATGGTGTGAATAAATAATGAATTATAGAGTTCTGGGCACTCAAAAAAGGAGCGGAGTGTTGGGAACAGAGTAAGTTGTAATAATATGATTCATGGGAGGATGATTCGCTGTCACTGATTATCTGGAACAAGCAAGAAGTACAGTGACTGGGAAGAACCGTAAATCAGCTGGGCCTTGTTGTGAATGGATAAACATTGCTTTGTATGAACCATTCATACGGCATCTGAGGAAATGAAAATGAATGTATGAGGTTGGTGCCTTATTTTGGGGGAGCCACTTTCTTGCAGAGGGGAAAAAAGAGTACGTATGAAACATATGGCGAAGATAAATAAACAGAGACACATAATCATGTTCAATGGAGAAAAAAACATTGTGCCGTCAGTTGTAATTTAGTTTCTAGTTATAGATTGTGATATGAGTATATATTACGGTGCGTACTTAACCAAATCAATCACCAAAAGGGTAAGGTAAAGCTGACAAGAACACTAACTTTCTGCTGTAACAAACACACATAGACAAATCAGGATTAAGTTACAAAAGGGGATCCATACAGGCTCACAATACAGGTATAAAAATGAGTTACTTCTCTTACGTAACCAAATTACAATAAGTGGAGGCTACGTACCGAGGAACTAGGAGAACCAGTTGATGATATAATCCACACCAGTATTAAATGGAGAGGTAAACCAAAACGGGAAATGGTGCTCAGTATGTATGTTTTGTAATCAAAGTGATAAAGTGTGTCTGCAGAAATGTGTCTAAGGATTTAAAAAAAAAAAAAACTATCTCGCTAGTTCCTCATGCTTATACAGTAGTTTACTCCGCCTCCCTAGACTTAAGGAGCCAACATTCTGTCTTAAACATAATCTACAGTCTATTACACACAAAGGAGGTTTCCACTGCCAATTACAAGTTACCACATCCTAACTCTTGGCCAGTTAGGAGTTGTTAAGGAGGAGCTGGTCAGTCATTGGAGAACTCTAGCTCCTCCTACAGCAGGGGTTCTCAACCTGGGGTACGTGAGAGGAATTTGGGGGGTACGTGACAGGTTTCTCAAAATACTTCGGTTTTGAATAACTGCAAACCTGTTTGTAGAAAGTGGCCTACATGTGCTAGGATAGATGTGTCCTCCTCTAGAACCAGGACACTAAGTGACAATGTTAACAAGGAAACTTGGAGTTGTGTCATTTGAGAGAAAGCTCTCGGACTACACTTGCCACACAACCTTGCAAACCCATGATACAGTAGTTACCCTTGCTTGTTTTCTATCGATCACGTCTCCTCCCGCGTACCGAACAGGTAACAAAGTGAGACGCACTGTTCGCCTTTCACTGTCACCCACTCGCCACCCTTCCCTCACTACCCTCACCTTCAGGTACGTTGAGATCTGCTTCATGGTTTCCAGTGTATTTGGTCTGATTTTTTTTCCTCTGTCATGGATTTTGCTTGCGGCTACAAAGTCATGTGCCTACACTGCAGCCATAATAACTAGTAATGGTTTCATGGCCAAGTTTGTGGTTTTCAATTACGTGGGTAAGGGGTACGTGACCAATACTGAAAGACTTCAAGGGGTACATAAGATTAAAATGGTTGAGATCCCCTGTCCTACAGGGTATGTCACACACACATTGCCAAGAACAAGGTCGCCCCTGCGTAGTATATGGAAAATTAGTGAATGTTATTCTGTCCAGCAACAGAAAAAATGTAAATTGATTTATTGATCTTATCTGCTTCCTTGTGTGGAACAAGGGCCTTTCTCGCAGCTGTGTAAATAGCGGAAAAATAGTGAGGTCATAATTTCTATAACTCGGGTGTCATGACGCTCCCGAAAATGATTTAGTGATCTCGGTCATTCGTCTTATCTCCCTCCCTTATCTGTTCACCTCTTCCATTTTCATCCATTTCAATTCTCCTCCATCTCCTACTCCACTGGGTAACCACACCAGTGACACCTTTCTTCCTGAGGAAAGGAATTTACCAAGGGAAAATTTTGGATATTGTACAAAGTTAAATCCTGGACAGGTATACTGCTAGAATGTTAGTAACCCCATTTACATTCCGAACCTCCAGGTAGTATTCTTGGAAAAATAGGGCCCAACAGGTCAATATTTGGTTTTTGTTTGTAAATTGGGACAAAAAATTCAGGGGGTGGTGATCAGTGTGCTCCATCACATTGTCTGGCCCTGCCCAACATAAGCTGAGAAGTGTTGCAGAGCATGTATGGGTGCAAGAACTTCTTTCTCAACAGCTGAATAATTTCTCTCGGCCTTTTTTAATTATTTACCAAAATAGCACACAGGCATCTCAAAACCTTGACCATTATCCTGATGCAAAATGTGATGGCACAAAGGCCACTGGCGTCAACATTTAATTGAAAGGGTTTATTAAAGCACAAGATGACTTATGATAGGATGGCTTTGACTAGAATAGGAATCCTCACATTCTGACTTCCACTCATACTCAACTCCTTTCCTTAATAAATCCGTGAGGGGGGCTATAAGATCAGAGAAATTCAGGACAACACGCCTATAGTACCCTACCATACCCAAGAATTGCTGCAACTCTCTTATTTTTGGATTGGGATGAATTGACAATGGCCTGAACTTTAACATCAGGTGGGCTCACTTGGCCTAATCCTACCGCATAGCCTAGGTACTGTTCTTGAGCCTTTACAAATTTACATTATTTAGTTAAATTAAGCACTGGATTAGCGGAGGACAGTGTCTGCAGCAAGGAGTGAAGTGTTCCTCCCAGGAGTTACTGAAAACAACTAAATCGTCAATATAAGTGACACATCCTTTAACCCATTTCCACTCAGTGTCCTCAATTTAGGATGGAACTGGGCATTTTCAAAAGTTAATGAAGAAAGGAACCCCGGGGTAGGTACCAATGAGCTTCACAACTATGGCCTGACAGTCGGAGAGCGGTATGCTTACTACCCACCCAACAAAATCTCTCACACATGAACTCTGGGAGCTAATGGGTGACGATCCCTTATGAGATCATTCATCAGCCTCTGGAAGGTGGCGGGGGCGTTCTTCATACCACAGGGCATGACTTTACATTTATAAGTTGCCACTGACCGCATAACAGGAAATTTCTTGGGCCCTCTCTGTGAGTGGGACTTGCCAATATCCCTGCATCAAATCTATCTTGGTTATAAACTTTGCCTTGCCTATAGCTTCTACACCATCATCCACTGTAGGAAGTGGATAAGTGTCAGTTTTCATAAAGAGTTGACTCTATGATAATCAGTACAAAAATGACATGACCGCCGGGTTTTGGGACCTCTAAAACAGGGAAGCAACACTCACCTTGACATAGCTCAATCAGCTCCATTCTTCTTGGATTATGGACCGATTATGAGGACTAACACGGCAGGGCGGCTGCTTTACAGGGCTGGCGACCACAACATCCACGTAGTGCTGTGCCGCTTCTGTCTGTCCTGGCTTGTCTCTGAAGACATCAGGGAACATCCTGAGAAGGGTAACAAGTTCGGCAAACCGTTCTGCTGATAAATGGGAGAGTCCATCAGTTCATGTATTCCATGCCTCCTGGTTTTTCTCTCCGACGAGTCGTCTGCTAGTCATCTGGTCTAAATTCAAAGGGCAGCCCTCGTCCTCCACTAAATTGATATCTGACACCACGTGTGCAGCACTTCGGGGGGTCCACGTCTCGCCTGTGGTTCTCCTTCAAAGTAAACACATGGCACACTCTTTGTTCCTTCCTCCAGTCTGGAGTTAAAATGACATATTTCACTTCACCTACCCTCTTCTCTACTACATACATGCCCGCGAAACTTGCCTGCAGAGACTGCCCATGAATGAGAATGAAGATAAGAACTTGGTCTCCTGGGTGAAACACTCTGTTCCTGACTTTCTTAGAGTGGTCATACCACCTCTTCATCTTCTCCTGAGATGACTCCAAGTTTGCCCTGGCTACTTTCAAACTATAGGCCTAGCTCTCTCTGAACTTTGAAACATACTCTAGCAAGTTAATTTGGTCGTCATCTTGACCCATTGTTCTTAAAATAGTTTAAGAGGAACTCTTACTTCATGGCCAAAGATAAACTGAAATGGGGAATTGTCCAAGGACTCGTTCGGTGTCTCTCTAGTTGCAAAAAGTGTAAAGGGCAAACATTTGTCCCATTCCTTTTCATTAACACACACCTTTTTAAGCATACTCCTTTAAAGTCTGGTGATACGTTTTCAACGCACGCAGACTCTGAGGATGATGACCTGATTACATGATCTGGGAGATTCATAACTCCTCATGGGTTTGTCAGAAAAGTGTGGAATTGAAAATTCCTGCCTTTATCTGACTGAACTTCCTTTGGGAGACCAAAACGGGTAAAGAAAGTCAGCATCTCATTTACAACCAATTTAGCTGAAATGTTTCTTAAGGGAATGGCTTCGGGATATCTAGCAGTCATATCTAACACTGTGAGGATGTGCTGGTGGCCTGAGGAGGTTTAAGGCAAAGGGCCACCAGGGCTCTAGTGAATGAGGCATCGAACACAGATAGAGAAATCAAAAGAGCCGCAGGGATGGGCTTATTGCTCTTACCGACTAGCTGGTAAGTGTGACCTGACCTGCAAAACTGGGAGACGTCTCAACGGGTTCCAGATCAGCAAAATTGCTGCCAGATGAGGAAGAGAATCTTCCTCACCCCTACGTGACCTGCTAAAGATGCATTATGAGCAATGGACAGAAGTTTTTGCCTATAGGATTTTGGAACCACCACCTGATGTACATTTTCCCACTTGTCATCATCAGCATCACTAGGAGGTCTCCATCTTCGCATTAACACGTTATTTGGCCTTAAAAAATAACAGTTAGACAATTGAGACTCACATTCATCTTCCCTGACTGCTGAGTTGATTATAGTGGCAATCTCCAGATCAGATCTTTGCACATCAGCTAACCCTATACTTACATCAATCTAGGGAGAATCATTAACCTCAGAGTCAGTCAAATGGGCAAAGAAGGTATCGCCAAACTCAATATCATCGTCAGCATTGTCACTGCCATCACTGTCAACATTACCATGGCTGGCCTTCGCTCCATTTACAGCACAAGTAGGAAACAATTAGGACATATAGCTTCCAGCTCTTTAGTCCATTTTCACTCAGGGGAATTTTTGACACGCACGGAACAGCACTCATTTGTCCTCCCGGCAAGTGATTACCTAAAAGGAATGTGACCCTTTGTACAGGTAGCTGGTCAACAACACTCACATGCACTGTAACAGCAACTAACTTTGACTGGAGCTTCACTTCAACTAGGGGAACGGATACAAACTCAGCTATACCCTGCAACAGGACACATTCATTAGGGTCAGCTACATCAACAATCCCCTTCATCATTAGTGACTTGAAGCACCTGTGTCTTTTAGCAAAGTGACTTCCTTCCCACCTTTCCCATCAAGTGAAGCTAACCCCTTAGATATGAAGCTAGCAAATCAGTTATATGGGGAGGAGTCACTCTGTGTACTGCTTGGGGAAGGACACTCTGATGGAGTCTTATTACCACTCTCACTTGATCCTGACGGCTGTACTGCTCCAGTCTTATTAGTGTCAAAAATACGGCTCTACGGGAGTCTGTCTATCAACCACTAACAGCTCTACTCTGGCCTTATCAACACGCTCCTGCTCGAGGGGTGGCTTACTACTGCTAACACTATCTGTGGGTGGCTGCTCTAGTGTTGGTGTCAAAAGATCCACAAGAGTTTGCCAAAGTAATAAGTTTTGCTTTGGAACTTTGCCCACGTTTCTTCCAGCACCAATCCAGGATGCGGGTGGGGAAGGCAGCAGGTGTGTTTGGGTTGACTGCCGAAATGTTGAAGGCCTCAGGAGATACTGGGGTGAGGTTAGTCACTGACCTCATAAATATGATTATATATGAGTGTGTTGTCCCAGATGATTGGCTGAAGAGTGTAATTGTAAATGTGTACAAAGAGAAGGGTGATGCCCTGGAAAGGGGAAATTACAGAGGTATAAAGCTCTTAGATCAGATAATGAAAGTAATGGAGAGAGTTCTAGAAGGTATGATTAAAGAAAGAGTGAATATTGATGAGATGCAGTTTGGGTTTATGCCAGGTAGGGGGACTACTGATGCCATATTCATTGTTCGACAGCTTCAGGAAAAATATATTGGAAAGAAAAGGGAATTGTATTTTGTTTTTGTTGATTTGGAAAAGGACTTTGACAGAGTCCCTAGAGAGGTGTTGAAGTGGGCAGTGAGAAAGCTAGGGTTGGAAGACTGGCTGGTTAGGGTGGTTATGGCCATGTACGTGGGTGCTCGCACCCAGGTTAGAGTGAATAGAGCTCTGAGTGATGAGTTTTCCGTGAATGTTGGTGTGCATCAGGGGTCAGTTTTGAGTCCCTTGTTGTTTATCATGGTACTTGAAGCCCTCTCACGTGACTTCAGAGATGGACTCCCGTGGGAGATGTTGTATGCTGATGATTTGGTGTTGATTGCAGAGAATGAAAAGGAGGCAGAGGAAAGATTTAAGAAGTGGAGAGATGGTATGGGGCACAAGGGTTTAAGGGTAAATGCAGATAAAACAAAAGTGATGATATCTAGGGTTGGTGGCGGTGCAATCAGAGGAGAGGGAGAGTGGCCATGTGCAGTTTGCCACAAAGGTGTGGGAAGTAATTCCAACTTGTGCAGTGTTTGTGATAAACGGGTGCACAAGAGATGTAGTGGTATTAGAGATAGACTGCAAGATAATGCTGATTTTATTGTGCGGCGTGTCAGGGAGAGCAGGTGGAGATTGTTAGGAGTGAAGGGATTGAACTTGCTTGTGAGCCTCTTGAGTGTGTGGAAGAGTTTTTTTTATTTGGGAGACATGTTATGTGCCGGAGGTGGGGCTGGAGCTAGCTCGGTTGCTAGGGTGAGAAGTGTTTGGAAGAAGTTCAGAGAGCTGTTGTCTCTCCTGACATTGAGAGGACTCTCCTTACGTGCTAAGGGGTCATTGTATGCAGCATGTGTTAAGAGTGTGATGCTGTATGGTAGTGAGACCTGGGCAGTAAAGAAAGAGGATATTCGCAGATTTAAACGTACAGAAATGACAATGATTAGGTGGATGTGCAGTGCGTCACTGCGTGCAAGGCCTTGGGGGGCTGGGTTTACGATGGAAGAGTTGAGAGATAGGATGGGACTGGAGTGTATTGGTGTTGTGATGAGGAGAGGTAGGCTGAGGTGGTTTGGACATGTGGTGAGGATGGGGGATGATAATTGGGTGCAGAGGGTGAGAAGTGTTAATATTGGGGGAGGGGTTGGGAGGGGTAGGCTGAGAAAGACATGGGACGAGGTCATTAAGCGTGATCTCAGGGTTAAGGGACTGAACAGGGAGGCTGCCAAAGATCTAGCAGCATGGAGAACCGCCATTAGGTGACTAATGCCGACGCATGCAAGCATGTTGGAGCCTTCAAAAACGAAATGAAATGAATCCTCCAAGTGTCCCTGTTTCTTTCAGTATTGACAAAAGCTGACACTTTTTCCCAACCCTCTGGCAACAGTGGTGTCACATGACATCAACTTGCCTTTGCAAGAGGCAGGACTCACAAAAACTGGTTGGTCCACTCACCTAGCGTTAACAAATGACTGAGGCTTACATTCATGCTTATGAATTTTAATAAAATTATCTGCAACAACAGTAGCCTCAGTCAAGGTATCTAAATATTTCTCTACTAGGTTAGTAGCAACATCCTTATCATTGTTACCAGCAATGTTCTCCAAGATTACGAGTTCTCTCAATTTAGAGAAATTGCTAACTTTCTTAGAATGCAACCATTGATCAAATACATGTGTGAGTACTCTAGCATATTCCACATGAGTCTGATCTTTCTATTTAAAGATGGAGATAAATTTAAGCCTATATACCTCTGGCCCGAGATCATATACTTTGAGAATAGTATTTTTTACACAGAGTCAGCACATTGATTAACAGATTAAGGTATATAAGCCTTTTGAGCCTTTCTTTTCAAAACACTCTGCAGCAGTATTGACGAAAGAGTCTTTTGACGAGAAATTACGACCTGCCACCTTTTCAAACATTTGAAAGTACTTACTGACACATTGCTAATTAACCCTCGCTGTGCTGATCGCCTCATATGAGGCGTTATCAGGTCACCCCTGCCCGCGCTGATTGCCTCATATGAGGCGATGGGTTTCGGCGCCATAATTTCGAGCACAAGGAAACGTCAGTGGATTCCATACGATCGTTGACTCTCCTTCAACATCATCAGAGCTGTTGCCAACCCCTTCCACACCGCAACTCCCAAATACTGCATATTTAGTAATTTTACAAATGCAGGCCACCCCTGGTCACGCTGATCGCCTCATATGAGGCAATGGGTCTCCGGCCATAATTTCAAGCATGAGGAAGCGTCAGTGGATTCCATGGGAATGTTGAGTCTCCCTCTACATCATTAGCACTGTTGCCAATCCCTGCCACACCACAGTTGCCAAATACGCATATTTAGTAATTCAGTTCTCATTTGTAGCTAAGCAGTGGCAGATTCATGCCTGTCTACCTCCCAAGGTGCTGGCGACTTATCGCCTCTCTCACACTCTCCCAAGAGGCGCAAATTACAAAAAGACGAGGGTGATGCAGTGTTCGAGCTCAGAAACACTTGATCTGATGACAGAAAATCAACTTAATATTAAAATAAAAAGTCCGAAAAATGACTCAGAGAATGGTATCAGGTTGATAAGAATTAGTGCAACGGGAGTTAAAGGGAAGTACCAGAATTATACTCCTGGTTACATCAAAATATCCCATGGCAGATGAAATATGAGCTCAAGGTGAACTATCAGTGAGCCTCAGTCTGTATTCTTGATCTATTTCGTTTTGTCTCATTTGAGCTTGCACTTTTAGTTCTCTCAGCCTAATTTTGGTTAGCTTAAATTGTACATTGTCACCAGTATCATGAGCAGAATAAGCACTGGACCAGGTATTTCCTGCGCCAAAATCTCGCTGTTTTGTGCCATATCACCGTGACTAGATGGATCAGAACTAACTATAAGGGACCCATTCTCAGTATTAAAATTGTGCCCAAACTTGGTGTCCAATATTAGATCATTTAAATAAGTCTTAGTGATTGTAGCAAAAAATCTCAACTGTAAGAACTGGGCAAGCAACATGAGCTCATGTTCTGTGAGAGTTTTCACTGTGGGTGGGTGAGGCTTAGAATCCAAAAATATTCTGACATCACTATTATTCATTAGGGCCATGATCACTGATTATGGTTAACTAGATAACAGTAAGCACTGTGTATCTGGCCAAGGTTGCCAATATTATGTCGCACAGCTATCCTCATGAGGTCGAAAAAATTTTTGTAAGTATACAGTATATTACAGTGCACGCTTAACCTTTTATCAGTCACCAAAAGGGTAAAGCTCACAAGAACACTAACTAACTTTACTTTACACTGTAACATACAAAAACAAACCAGGATTCGTTTACAAAAGGGGATCAATATAGACTCACAATACACAAATAAAAATGAGTTATTTCTCTTACCTAACTAAATAACAATAAATGGAGGCTATGTACTCACAGCTTGTGAAACTAGGAGACTCGTTGGTGATATAATCTGTTCCAGTATTAAATGAAGAAGTAAACCAAGGAGAAATGGTGAGCAGTCTGTGTGTTTTGTAATAAAAGTGAGAAAGTGCGTCTGCAGAAATGTGTCTAGTGACATAAAATTATGTTTCTCGCTAGTTCCTCACGCTTATACAGTAGTTTAGTCCTCCCCAGACTTAAGAAGCCAATGTTCTGTCGTAAGTATAATCTACAATTTATTACAAACAAAAGGTTTCCACTACCAATTACAAGTTAACACACCCTAACTCTTAGCCAATTAGGAGTTGTTAAGAAGGTGGAGCTGGTCAGTCGCTGGAGAACACTCATTAGCTATGCCTGCAGCGTATGTTTCACACACATTGTTAAGGACAAGGTAGCTCCTGCATACTGTATGCAGAATTAGTGAATGTTATTCTGCCCAGAAACAGAAAATACGCAAGGTAATTAAGTGATCTTTTCTGACTGTTTTGTGGAACAGGGGCCTTTCTCGCAGCTGTGTAAATAGTGGAAAAATAGTGAGGTCATAATTTCACAACTCGGGTGTCACTGATGCTCCAAGCAATGATTTAGTGATCTCGGCCATTTGTTTTGTATCCCTCCTTTATCTGGTCACCTCTTCCACTTTCATCCATGTCCACTCTGATCCAACTCCTATATCACTGGGTAACCACACCAGTGACAATTGTTACAACGGATACACTAAAAATAAATGTAATCTCGATGTGAAAAATGGTTTGCCTAAAATGTTCAGTGTAACTGCGATATTTTCAGAGAGTAGCCCTTTCTTCTGTTTATTCTGAGGCTTACTTTCTGCTTTACCCATAACTACAGGAATGGCCTAGTCTAGTGAGTGTCTAAATGTTACATACACACTCTTCTGTTTTTTAGTGCCTATTTTGATTGGTGAAATCTGGCAAGTTTCAGCTCTAGAATTTTAAAATCGTCACGCTGAGGGGGGGTTGTTGAGGGGTAGGGGATATCGGTGGTGTTTGGTGTGCGTCTAGGTGGTGTTTTGGGTGCGTCTGAGGTGTGTATGAAGTGTGTCTGGGATGTGTCCGAGGGGTATGTCTAAAGACAAAGAGCCTATTGTGGGATGCAATGAAATGATGGATTCGATTGGGGTGGGTGTACCTATCAAAGGTATCCTTTGTACTGTTCTACATGTGAGACAAGTAGCGAAATTGGGAGCAGTGGCTGCTACAAAACTTCCTTCTCAATCGTCTGACAGGAACAAAAACATCGAAATGGGGACAAGGCAAATGAACCCATTTGATGTTGTGTGCTCTTCTGGAGCTGAATAAACCTTTTTCTTCTTCGAATCCTCCCTATACGACTATACCAATTTTACGCGATAATGAAAACTGTCTCTGTTACAGGGA
>JAGKTI010031033.1:0-12237 GCA_018397915.1 Birgus latro
TAAAAAAAAAAAAAAAAAAAAAAAGCCCTCGCCAGGTTCGGGGTGGGGCTAGTTTACTAGTCCCAGATAGCTAGCAGGAGACGGCCACCAGCCACTCAGACGCTGCTTCCCTCCCTCAAATCATACCGGGTGACGGCCACCTTCCCGAACTCGGGGAGGAGACGGACACCAGCCGCCCTCAATCTAACTCTGTAAAAAGGGGACAGGTGACAGCCACCTTGCCACACCTAGGAGACAGCCACCTAACCGCTCCTTCTAAAAATCCAAAAGAACGGGTAATGGCCACCAGCCGCACCTCCCGGAATAGCGACGGCCACCAGCGCGCCTCCGTTACGAGGGACCCCCATTGGTGACGGCCACCAGCCGCACCCCTGCCGGCCCTCTGGGAAATGGGACACTGGTGACGGTCACCAGCCGCACCCCTGCAGGCCCTCTGGGAAATGGGACACTGGTGACGGTCACCAGCCGCACCTTGGTGATGGGCATGCTTCCGCACCTGCGCTCCCGTGAGGGCCACCAGCCGCACAAGGGGTGTAGTCCTTGCAGGGCACGGTGCCCTTGGGCAAGCGGCATCCACCGGAAGCCAGGGCCACAAGCCCTTAGTGACTGCCACCAGCCGCACGGGGGAGGAGACGGCCACCAGCCACTCTGCCAATCGTGCCCTAGAGGACTCAGCGATGGCCACCTGCCGCGCCAGGGAGTGAACTACCACGGTCGCCCCTCGCCTCCTACCCCAATGCCTTCCTCACCTGAGGATTTCCCAGGCCTGCTGGAGTCCACCTACAGCAGCTCTGGTACCCTCCCCCTTTCTCCCAACAGGGATATCCTCCACCTGGAGCAGCAACTGGAGGAGGCCTGGCAAGGGCCCCTGGTGCCTGGGGTTCTAGCCCTACGGCTCAACTCTTGGCAGCCCCAACCCCTGTTGGGCTCTGCAATGACGAGCTGCCGCAGCCTACACATGAAGGAGGCTCAACCGCGAGACTGCAGCCCTCGGGCCAGTCGAGACGTCCCCAGGACCCCAGGGCGTAACCTCCCAAGCCCCACCCGACAACCTCCTGCCCGGCAGAGTAGGCCCAGACAAGTGCGCCTGCTCTCCTTGTTCGGGCCTAGCCCCTAGGCCCAAGCCTCCCGGCCCCTCAGGAAGGGCGTCCACCTACCACTGTCCTCAGACCACTCCCGGACGGAACGACAACAGCCCGCTCCCCCTGACGAGGCCCCGAATGAACACCAGCAGCCCGGACTCCTGACGAAGGCCCCTCCGGATGCCCCGATGACCAGGGGCCTCCTGACGCAGGCCGCCGTTCTGTGCCCTCCACTACCGCCAGGCCTCACCCTACAGCAAGTCCCAGTCACACTCTCCTGTCGCTGAGTCCTCCGGGCCTTTCTCTCTGTGTATATTATTTTCTTGTAAATTGTGCCATTGTGTATTTGTCTCAGTATTGTAATTTATGGTAATATACGTGTAAAGCTTGTTGACCTGAGTTTTTATGCCCTGTTCCCATTGGTTGCCTTAAAGAACCCAACCTGGTCTAGAAAGAGGACCCTGCTCCAGGCTCCATGTCTAAGGAACGAGAAGTCGTGCCCTGGCACACGCAGCATAACATAAATAAAATGGGCACCTGTCATCCATACCAATCGTTCGTGTACTGGACGTAGTCGTATTGTACCACTCACCGTGGCCGTCCTGTCCTGTTCATGTTAGAATACTCGGTTGAGTTACACCACCTTTGTCCTATGCTGACTCACAGACTGCAGCTAGCCTATCGTGAGGATGTTATTCTGACAGTCGAGTGCCCTTCATGTGTCCTATTAAGAAACAATGAGCAAGAATTACAGCCTGTGTTTTCGAGATGTGAGCCTCAATGACTCTAGATATAATAATTGGCTTACTAGACTGGAAGGAGACGAAACAAAGATCTTTTGCAAATATTGCGAGTGTCGCTTGAATGCAAAACTAAATGAACCTGAAAAGCGCTACAACACTACCAATTACAAGAAAGCAGAAGAACCATTTAGTTTTGAAGGGCAAAGATATAATCCATTTGAAAAAAAAATAAGTAATAACACCAGAAAATCGGAGGGCCGAGTCTATTCAAACCAGAACATTGTGAATTACGAGGAGCAGACCACTTGCCAGAAGTGTGCAAAGTGTGTTTAAGTGGCAGCAAAGGATTAGATCTGAAACCTAAAAGATCTAAGTGTAGTGCACTAATCTGATTACTTTCACTTCAACGGACTGACAGTTGAGATATGTGAAAGAATATTTAGCCTACTGAGTAATGAAAGTAATGACATCTGTGTAACAAAGTCATTTGGTGTCCTAATTAGATATTCTGATTAAAGGAAGAAAATGTAGTGGCATTTTTGGATATGGCTGAAATCAGTGGGTATAATGCTGATGCAGTAAGTAATGTCATAAAACTGAAGTTAAGAAATTACGGCCTAGATTTGCAGAAACTTTAGCAACTGGGACTGACAGTGCATCAGCGATGATTTGTGTTCATAATGGTGTTTATGTGAAATTAAAGGCGGAAGTCCCACAATTGCTGCTGAATAGATGTGCGAGTCATTCATTGCAACTTGCAATCTCTTATGATGCGAGAGATCATCTACGGCACCCCGATTTTTTAATGAGACTTTCATCTAGTTCTCAACACTTGTCTCTGAGCCACTTAAAGTACCAGGAACGAGTGCAGGTAATTCAAACACAATGGTTCGTAGTGGATTGAGCCCTAAACCTATTTTGAACTTGCACTGAAAGCGTGGCGCTGTTATACTGCTGAACCTCTTTAAAGTGATGCTTTGTAATATGAAAAATTAGATGTTTGTGGTGTTTTTAAAGTACATTAATGAAGAAGATCACTGTGTCAACAAAATGGTTGATGCAAGGGTGAATGATTCAGCAAAATGAATGAGTGATTTACATCAGCCGATTTACTCCCTGTACTCTAAGCCCATCATCCCAGAAAAAAAAAAAATAAGTGACTCAGAAGAAAGTTTCCTGGATCCACACCCATACTTATGTTACAAGTTTGAGAAATGAGAAACTGCATGTTTCCTGATAAAGCAGATATTCATAAAAGGTGTATCCACTTTGTTACTGAACTTGTAAAGCAACTGCATGATCGCTTGCCTGATAACGTTCGTGTCTTGAGGTCAATGTCATCGATATGTGCAAGTGAATGTCTCCAACCAATAAAACCAGGGATTCTGGACTTGGCTATGATGTTTGTTGGTGACAAAAGTTCTTTCACCCGCATAGACATTCAGTGGAGAAAATTACACAGTGTAGAAACAAGCTTCAGACACAATTCAACTTCGGGCAGAAACAGCAATTTCAAAGGAGCCGTACAGTGGTCTTTCCGACCCAGCTCAATCAGTACTTTCATTACCACATGCTAATACTGATGCTGATCGTGTACTTAGCCAAATGAACATTGTAATGTTAAAACTCAGGAAGAGAATGAGTATGAAGTGTATGAATGCACTCTTAGCCATAAAGTATGGACTGAGATGGCAAGGAAAGTGCTGCCATAACTACCAGTTGTCTGATGAGCTCATTACGAACATTGGGACAGTGGAGGCTTACAAGAAAAAGTCGGATAATAGCTCACAAAATCCTTCAACCTGTACCCTGACCATCGAGCAAGATGAACCAGACTGGGACTTGGCTGATTTATTTTAACCTCCTTCAAAGTAAGAGCTGATGTTCATTGAAGTATTTTTCGTAGCATTTACGTTACTCCGCATTTTCCTTACATCATTATTCTCATAATTATGCACTGAGTCTATGTGGGTCACTTATAGTGTTTGCAGTGTTAACATTATTGTAATCTTTATATTAAATAATTGAACGACTTTGAGAGATTGATATATCGACTTCTAATTTGCGTGAGTTGACAAATTTGGCCACCAGTACCTGTCAGCCAGCCTGGGGATGTGGTAGAGGGAGGTTGTGAGGTTTTGTATGAACGTTGCTTTTGCAACATTGCTATATTGTGAACGTGGTAGGTGAGGGCTTCCACCATTCACACTCTGGATGTAGTGCTGCTTGAAGAAATTCAGCATTAACCCACCGAGTCCCACAGACGTACGATACACGTCGCTACTTTTTTCCATGGACAGACCCACCGACGTGCAACGTACGTCACTCAATTGCAAGGTCCATTGTGTGCGCATTTTTCAACATTCGTGGGTGATTTTTGGTAGGCATATGTGGGAGACCTTCCTCTACCTGCTGTCAAGCGGGGATACTGCCTGGCCCCACCTAACCCCCGCTCCTCCCCCTCCCCCCCACACTGGGCGATTCACCTGTTAGCAGTAACCTGGCCAGTAAAGGTATGTTGCCTCACAGTCTCTCCAATGACGAAATTCATGGTGAAAGTGATTCCTGGGGTGAAGGACATAGAAACAAAGAAGCTTGAGGTAGAAACAAACAAAAGTGATGAGAGGTGGTAATGTCGTAAAGGAAGGTGCCATATACTGGGGTTTTGGGTGAGTGAACAATGCTTTTATCACCTATATTATTGTGTGAAAACCAATATGCACTTGCACTACACATAAATTAGTACCAAATAAATAAATAAATATAATTTAAAGTGGCTTCAATTAGTTAACCCTTCCATAGTTTTTCTTTAGCCAGGTACCCTGAAAAAGAAGGAAAACTTAAGGTTGAATGACACCTGTATCAACATTTTTAAGCTCAGGAGCGTGATTTCTTTATGAATTTTTGATGTTTCTCACCAAAAGCAGACGTTTGAGCCAAAACCAAAAAGTCGAAAATCGTTCGGGATCTGGGAGTATGCTGGGTAAAAACCAGTCGGGACTGGGCGGGTTAAGTTACAAGCCAGATGGTTTCCAGTAACCTAGGAAATAATTTACTACGTTGCATGGCAACCATTTAACCAAATAATGCCTGGTGGTCTACTGGGAGGGCACTCCAACCAGTTGGTGCCCGTCAAGATTTTTATCCAAGGGATGGTTGACATTTGTTACTTGCATACTGTCACTTAGAGGCGAGAGTAAGGGGGTAGAAAGGAATAGATGATACAGATAACTATATTATATAATAAGTATATCTGGAGACAATGAAGTGCGAGATATATGGAGACTGACGTGCCTCTCGCTGCAGCATGCCAATGATGCCTGTCCAGGAGCCATTCGTCTGCCTGGTGCCAAAAGCCTTATCATCTGGTGTCGTGTACCGGTACCTTAAAAAGAAAAACATAATCTTAGTTGCTACATCCACTGTGGTTAGGAAATCCATGCGACGGAAGGTTGCAATAGAAGTGTTCGTGTGGAATGGGAGATCTGCCAGACACCACCAGAACCGGTCTCGTATTCGTTTCAGCGGGCTAAGGGGGTTTCTTTTGTATTTTTTTTTTCTTGGAGGGAAAGGTTTGCAGGCTCCTGGCCTTTGGTTCCTTCTTCCTTGCATTAAACTTTAGTGTTATTTTTCTGATCGATAGTTGCGATATTGGTTAAGCTATTGGTTATGCTATTTTACACAAAATATCGCCGAAAAAAATAGTATATTTATATATTCTTCCCGCTAGGCTTCCAAATGGCATAACGTTGTAGAATCCAATAAATAATAAACTATGGATAGACCATATATGCCATTTTCTGTACAAATCAGACTATATACAAATGTCAATATTCATACGGCTTTTTTACTTCTTACAGTCCGAAAACCGTCTTATTGGCATATATTGTCGTAACCTTCTTGGGGAAGAACCTATAAACATACTATTTTTTTTGGCGATATTTTGGGTGAAATAGCACAAGTAAGAGTGATGTACATTATTAAAAGCTATTTTCTTAACCAATATCGTAATTATCTGATTAGAAAATAACACTGAAGTTTAACCAAGACCCCCTTAGCCTGCTGAAACGAATACGAGACATAGATTCTGGTGGTGTCTGGCAGATTTTCCATTCCGCGTGAACACTCCTATTCTGCGTCATTAATTCTTACGAGAAATGCGTAAAAGGATAAGAAACTGCATTTGTACAGTCAGCACAAACATTATCACCAGTATGGCCTGTGACAGTGAACCTGAGTGATGGGTCAACACACCTCACACCTCTGTTGTATAAGCAAAATACACTTTCCATCATCCACCAACATCCAAATTTCTTCATTTCAGTGTAATGGTAAAACAAAATGCAGCTTACATAACTTCCATACATACAGGCCTAATGTTTATAAATTTATACCTGAGAACTAATGACAGTTTTGTTCAGCTTATGATGGAATTCTAAAGATTATTAGTTCATTAGCCCTAGCAATATGTGGAAGTTCATTCAGCGTAAAAAAGATATCAGATAGCAGCAAAAATATATATACTACACAAAAGTTCATAACAGTGAATGTGCTGAAATGTAAAACTAGTCTCATAAAGTAAGCATGCAGTTATGTTCTTGTATAAAATCTGACATACAAAGAAAATAATGATGTTATATACCTTTATCTCAGGGCTACCCAACATTCTTTTACCTAGAACGGTAAAAGAAAATTGCAAATCTGATTTTACTTCTCTGTCAGTAACAAGAAATATAGTTAAAGTTTCAGTGTCTGTAACTCCTTTACGACAGTGAGTTTTTTTTTTCTTGTTATATGCCCAAGAGATACTCTGGTTTACAAGAACCCTCTATTATAGGCAACAATAATGAAGGCTATGTCCCGTGGAATAGACAGGAGCCGCAGACGACGCGATGGACGGAGCCAGCACCCCTAACCCCCCAAGTACTACCGGGAGTCTGCCGCTAACACCGAGCGGCTCCAAACAGGAATTACACACCAGTACCTTTCCCCGACGCCCCTCTTACTCCTAACCGATGCCCCGGGAAGGTAGCAGTCGCCGTCACCTAGTCTCCGGCCAGAATTTCACTCGCCCCTCTCGTGGCTGGAGTTGCCCTCCAGCCACTGTACTGGTGTATATTTGTCCGGGGGATGGGCTCTGCCCCCCCCACGCCAGCGTCCTCTGTCGCCATGCAGAGGACGCCCCCTTGTTTACTTACTGCCACCCTCTGACGGGCTCTCCACCCCGAGCCCGTGCCACACCAATGTGGCGAATCTTAAAAAAAAAAAANTTGGTATAATTTTGGCCGCCCCCCCCCCACGCCAGCGTCCTCTGTCGTCATGCAGAGGACGCCCCCTTGTTATTATGGGGGGATGGGCTCTGCGCCCCCCCCCACGCCAGCGTCCTCTGTCGCCATGCAGAGGACGCCCCCTTGTTTATTTGCTGCCGTCCTCTGACGGGCTGTCCACCCCGAGCCCGTGCCACACCATTATGGCGAATCTTTAAAAAAAAAAACAAAAAAAAAAATTCACTCGCCAGGTAAGGGATGGAGTTTACAACTCCACGCAACACCGCAGTATTGGCCATTGTCATACCGGGTAGGGGGCAGAACCGGCCTCAGTCCGTTCCCCAGTTGCATCCCCGCTACGGGGCCGCGACACAGGCCGCAAGTCGTGTCGGTCGGGCAGGACAGGCCAACAGCCGTCTGCTTCCTGTAGCTGTTCCCCCCAGAGCAGCGCCGCAGTATCAGCTACAAGCCGTGCTGGGTTTGAGGTAGGATCAGCCATTGTCCATCCCTCTGCTGCTAGTCCTCTTCGCTCCACGGTACAGGGGCCCCTAGCCGCACCAGAGCTACAACCCCTTGTGCCACCACGACGTTGGCCTCTAGTCACGTCCAGCCAGAGGCAGAGCGGACCATTAGCCGCCCCGAAGCTGCAGTCTCCTGTGCTGCTACAGTGTTGGCCACTAGTCACGTCAGGCCAGAGTTTGAGCCGGCCATCACCCGTTTCTCTTTCACAAGAGATCCTGTAGCCCGAGAGGACCAGCCCCCATGCCGTGGCAAGGCCTCACCCGAGGTCTTGGTTCCTTGCGACTCCAACTGGGTTAGCAGCAGCAGATGCAGAGTCCCAGGAAAAGTGGCAGCCGACAACCAGACCGGTCCACCACTCCCCCAGCCCGAGGTTCCCGCGCGGCGATCCTGACGGCGACGCCGCCCTCCAGCCATTGCTGCAGCCCAGCCACCCCAGGTTCTTGTGCCCTGGGTCCCCAGTCACCCCGGGAGTTGCCCCGAACACCAGGGCACGACTTACCCGCTGGTGGGACCACTCCTAGTCCCTCCTAGACTCGACGTCAGGCCTGTTTCCTGGCTCTCTTCGGGCTGAGCCCCTAGCCCCCCTGTCTACGTGTGGGGCCTCAACCTGGGCGTGCTATTCTGTCATTCCTCCAGATAGAGGAACTTACCAATGGCCCCTCAGCGAAAGTGTATCAGGAGGACCTACATAGTGTGTGCTGTTTTAAACCCAGGATGTACGTGTACGTTGGTGATTACTTATAGTGGTCATAGTGATAAATCGACGAGCACATTTGTCCTACTTGAGTGGAGTCCCGTGAAACCCCCTCAGAGAATGATATTCCAGTGGCCCACAGAACAATAATATCATATAGCTTGTGCCATTCCCTTGGTTCATTATAATTTACCCCTCCCCAGTGTACCAGCACACTAGAAACGCCTCAGTGACCAACAGAACATCAATATCATATTAATCGCGNNNCAGTTTTTTTTTTTTTTTTGGGGGGGGGGCTTAATGGCCATCGTCCTCTTGGGGGACATTAGGCCAGCCAAATGTATATGTAATGGTAGTCAGGGCAGCCTCACGTCACTATTGGCCGAGCTCTTACCGCAATCGTGGCGGGAGCATATGGTAGAAGGCTCGAAGATCGGCTAGACGAGCCTCCTCCCCACGAATGATCAGGACGGGTCTGATCGCCTCACCCATGTCGGCAGCCCGGAGCAGGTCGTAGAGGGTGGTGTAGGTCGTGGCTCCGAGCTGGTACGACCGGGTGTGGGCATCGAGGGTCAGGAGATGGCGGTAGGAGGCTACGTCTAGCCGATCCTTAAGGTCGATTATTGGAGGGCGAGATGGAGGGCCCTCTGCTGCTGGAGGAGGGGAGGACTCACTAATCTCCTCCTCTGCCGAGGAGCCGGTCGACGCTTCCTCGGCCATGGAGGCAGTATCTGAAGAATCCTGCCCCTCCTCCGTCATCGCTGGCTGTTCGTGGATTTCTGCCGTGGTCTTAGTCGTAGTCCTTGAGATTGCCGGGTCGTCAACAGGAGTAGCAGTTTCCCTGTTGAGGGGAGCCTCAAGTCGCAGCCTCATCCTCGGGGTCTGACGAGGGGCAGCAGATCGTCGCTGCCGGGCCCTACGCTCCCGTCGGCGGGGAATCGAGTGTATATCGCGGGCGAAGCACTCGGGGATGACAAGGGAAGGCAGCCCGTTCTCCTCAAAAATCCTAGGGAGAAGAACGCGCAAAGCCCCCTTATCACCCCCACAAAAAGCCTTCGCCGTCGCGACACACATCTCCACGAGTAGATTTAGTTGTTTGGGATTCCCAGGATCCCTAGCCCGATGTCCCTGGGCCGTGAGACGTCGCCGTGCATAAGCAGAGCCCTGCACAGCCACACCTCCCGGTCCAGTAACATCCCGGGCCTCAGGACCCTTTGGGGTCCCAAACAAACTAAATTCCACCCGCTCTCCATCACCTAGGGAGCGTTGGAGGTGGCGTGGATTCGGCTTAACGATCGCCAAGCGGTGCACAAAAACATCAACACCAGTATCCTGGCGTTTGATGAACCCGTACCGCGCACTCACATTAAACCAAATCACCCTCCCCTTGATCTTCTGGGCTGCAGGAACCTGTGGCTGACTTGTAGCCCCCCTCAACGGGTCGCAGGCATTGTCAGCACTGACGTCTGTCATGGTCGGCTGCTGGCTTCTTTCTCCTCCTCTGATCCGCCTCCTCCCTCACAGTGTATCATAGCGCGGTAGACTCCAGTCGAGGTAGACGGTTGCCCAGGTGAGTGTCTATCGACACTAGGTTTTAACGTAAATTGTACCAGCATATCAGTGCCGTCCAGTGCTATACTCACAAGGGAAATTGTAGCAAGTGCTTTCCTGTGTCTTGAATTGTAAGTGTAATCTAAGTGCAATTTAGTGCTTGGTGAATACCACCATAATTTCCCTAAGCCGGTAGAGAGACAGACTTCCAGTCAAGTAAAAAAAAAAAAATAAACATCCCCGGCCAACCCAGTATCTAATGTATGTTAATTCGTGTACCATTGTTTCTGGAAAGATATTTGTAATACATGTGTGTAACAGTTACTGCCTTGTGTTTGTGTCCAGTCCTTTCCTTAGAAGTGCCGACCCGGTCGAGAATAGGGACCCGCTGTAGCCTGCGTATTTGAGGGACAAAAACCGGCTCACAAATACGTAGTATAACATCCCGTATTCTCGTTCAGAAAAGAAGCTCCCTAACACCTCATCTTTTGTGATTTATCTTTTGGATGCGGCTGGCCAGTATTTTGTACCTAGCTTATTCAAAGTATGGTTAATGTAGGCTGGTTTAAGTACCAAAGAAGCCGATAATAACGAATAATAAGAAAAATGAAACTGCCATATGCAGACAGCCCTTGCCGGATGGATATGTTTGTGTGTGTTTAGTTTTCACCAGCGTGTGGGCAGTAGAGCGTTTGCTGGATGGCTCCAATTGTGTCTGCTTACTTTTCACTGGCGTGTGGGCAGTGATTTGACGAAATTTTTCGCGCTTCATTGTGAAGTAAAGGATGGCTTTAGGAAGATAAAAATTGCATTGTCAGGTGCACCAGACGTTTCTCTTCAGTTTGGCTGGGAAAAAAATCGAAATTAGAATAAAAAGGATGCCTGGTCCCAACGATTTCCGTACCCACGGTCATTGAGGGGTTTAAACTCCCCACCCAGTCCAGGGCCTATGAACGATTTTGATGAAAACCAACAGGCTTCCAGGGCCTATGGATGTCTACCTTTTGAATTTTTTAACAAAACGATTCCTGCAAAATTGTGACCTGTAGAAAGCAAACAAATAAACAGACAGACAGACAGTTGAAACTGCCATAAGCAGAACGCTAGCTGGATGGATCCCCTCCCTTCTCCCCCTCCCCCCCCTTCCCCCCCTCCTATCTTCCCCCCCTTCCCTCTTCCCCTTCCCTCTTACCCCCTCCCCTCTTCCCCTTCCCCGTCCCCTGCTCTCTCCCTTCCCTTTTCCCTCTCCACTCTTCCACCTCCATCCCCTATTCCCTCCCTCCCCTCTTCCTCCCTCCCCTCTTCCCCCACCCCTCTTCCCCCCTCTTTTCCCTTCCTCCCCCTCTTCTCCCCTTGCCGCATGGATGCAATTGGCTGCTTAGTGTTCACCGGCGTGTGGGCTGTAGCACCAGTCGAGCAGGGCAGTACTCCCAAGGAGGATGGAAAGCTAATGACAGGGAGAGCTGGAGCTCCCGTTTCATCAGCCCTCAGGACTTGTTCCTGACCATCCCCCTTTGCTGAACTTTTTCAGTGTCTCAGTAAAACAGAGAGTAGACCAGCATGCTGTCCAATACAAGTTTCTCTAACTGTCAACACCAAACTACATACACGCTACACACTACACTTCCTTTTCAAATTTTTAAAAAAATGGCGACTGGAAATCGTGCCTCGGAGTCCCCTGGGGGGGGGACCATAAATTCCCCCACCATCCTCCCCTCTCCCGGTGACGACTCTCGGAGCTGCCTGGAACAACTGTCTGACTCACTCCTTCTTCATTTCTGTTCAATTCGCGGCCTTTCCTCTAACTTTCCCTCTGTTGAGCACCACCTCTTCTCTAAACCTCACCTTCTCTTTCTCTCTGAGACTCAGCTGTCTGAGACGACTGACAGCAAACTCTTTTCTGTATCCTCCTTTCTCTATTCTCATTTCAAAGCCAAAGGTGGCTGTTGTGTATATGTACGCAACGATCTATCTTGCTCTCGTGTTCCTGAACTTGATTCTTCTGAATTCTCTACTCTCTGGCTTCGGCTTTCCTGTCATTCTCTGACTAAATATATCTGTGCTGTTTACTTATCTCCTAATTCTACTGATTATCAAAAATTCTTTGACTATCTTACTTCTACGATGGAACACATTCTATCCATTTCTCCTTTCTCTGAAATCTCCATTCTAGGAGATTTCAATGTTCACCACCGCCTTTGGCTCTCCTCTCCTTTCACTGATCCACCTGGTGAACAAGCCTACATCTTTTCTATCCTTAATGACCTAGAGCAGCTTGTACAGCACCCTACCCCTGTCTCTGACCGCCTTGGAGAGAGTTCCAACATACTTGACCTTTTCCTAACAACTAATCCTTCTGCTTACACTGTTAATCTTTT